>MU263479.1:0-30000 GCA_020310875.1 Ceratopteris richardii
TTCATACATTGGATGCTCCACCAAACCATCTTTCTTCAATGTTGATCTCTCATGAAGGTAGTTCATGAAGACTTTTTTTTTCTATTTGAGTCACTTTTGGATTCTACATTCCATTCTAACGATGCCATAACTACTCATATAGAGATGACCTCTATGCATTGTTATTCTCATTGATCATAGTATGTGTATAATGCAAAAGAATAAACATATATATTCTCTTCCCCATTGAAGTTTGTTTTTTTATTTTTTTGCAGAGAAACAATTCTTTTTATCTTAAGGGTACTAGAAGTCTCAAATTGTATGCCGTGCACATAAAGGGGTTTTGTGATCGTTTTAATATCGAATAGCATATGATTCTAGGTATTCCTCTTCATATTAAATGTGGGTGTTTAGAATTAAAAAATAATAAATAAATTATGCATGGTACCTAGATGTTTTTTTGGTTCTGCACATGAAGTCTTGCGCAATTACTATATTGTTTGTATAGAGTTTAAGAAACATCTATTGTTCTACCTTTGTGCATATAGCTTTCTTTTGTTATTGAGAATCAAAGGACACATGATCATGATTGCAATCATTTACCCAATGATGAGAAACATGCTATGCATACAACACAGTTGGTATTTGGGAAACTCTAAGCGTAAAATGATTCTTTGTTATATACCTTCTTTAGTTTCTCACACTATTCCCTCATCATTTTGTTTTTAGTAAATGTTTCTTGATGAGTGCGTGGTAGAGAAGAGAGAGAGAGGGGGAGAGAGAGAGGGGAGATAAAGAGAGAGAGTAAATATAATCAAATACAAGGTAATGGCTTTTTGCATCTCAAAAGCTGCAAAACAAGAACCGAATTAAACTAGAATAGATCCAGTAGCCCTGACGGACTTTCGTGCTTCATAGAAAAGCTAAGGTAATTTTCTTGGCACCCTCTATGCACCCCTAAGTGTGCAATGTCCCGAAGATTGTGCCTATGCAATTAGGACATCTTTTCTATTGAAGGCAAATACACATCTAAACGTTTTAAGTTTGATGGCGTCATTTGTCTAGAATGGTGTTGCTCTAATGCACCTACATGTGCTAATTGCAAACAATTGTTATACTCCTGTTCTTCTACACAAGGCAAGGATATTGTGATGATCTTGCCTATAGATACTTCTTGCGAGAAGTTGATATCTCTGCACTCTCACAACCTCTTTCTCTTGGGCTCTTACTCGCGGGTTCTTAGGTCGGTATGTCAGTACTCTAAGTAATGACTAGGCGGAGTGGGGACAATCTCAACATTGAAGAGATATGCATTTGGTAGCTCATCTGCTTCCCCTGTAGCCACTTCTCCTGAAGTTTATCCGAGAGAGGTGGTCTGCTCTTAAGTGTGTTTTCCCCTTCTTGACTACAACTTCAAAATCATACTCCATCAAGAGTAAAAACCAACGTATCAATCTACCAGTGTTTCATGGTTTGTGGACCAAATACAAAAGAGCCTCATGATCAGTAAAGAATCAAGATAGGGAGATTTTGGACTCATTTTTATGATGTTGGTACTAAAGACAAGTCGATAGCTCAATCCTTATATGCTTCAAGCTACAATATTCGTGTGAAGATTACTTGGATAGAGTTAGTTGATATGTTCTAAGTCTATGGTCATGAAGCCAATGTAAGTGAGAAAAGGAAGAGAAATGATGAGAAAGATGTTGAAAATGTGAACTATGCAATCTCTACATGGACAGAGCGGCCAAAAGACCTTAATGTGGACAAAATTCATGACTCATATCACTTAGGGTGGTCTCAAGGTTGGGTAAGTCTGTCCTAAGGTGGTGGAGAAGTCACGAGAGACATTCAAAAGCTATAAAGGAAGCTGAAGAGTCATCAAATGCATGGAACGAAAAACGTAGAGGATGTTGTTATATGCATAGAGGAGGTGAAAGGAGAAGCTATGAAGCCCACACCCCCTCTAGTCTCTTCTAGGTATAGATGTAGTCTACTTATAATGGTTGTAACCCTTTGTGTACATATCCAATTCACCAAAATTAAGATGCTTTCTATAGTTTATATATGTTTCTTACGTTTCCTAAGAAGAATTCTTGAAATTAGTTTTTTCTACAAAGAAATTGGTGTATCTCTATAACCCTAATTTTTTAAAGTCCTACGTCTTTGCATAGTCTCTTTTGTATAGAGTTGTGGATTGACCTAAACAAATCCATTTGAGGCTCTCTATAGATTTTGGAAAGATTATGAACCATACTAAGTGTGTCTAAAATCTTATGATTTGGATCAGTGAAAGGCAGGTGAATTAGAGTTTTGTTGTAGGATAGTAGAAAAGATGTATGTAGGGACCTAGGTATTGGGTCCATTTCACTTCTAGTGTGCAAATATGAGAAACTAAATTCCATCACTTTGTATAAAAGTAGGAAACATCGTTTGAAGAATCTAGGAGAAGGACACAAAAGCTTGGGCATCAAGACTAAGAGGTACATTTTATTGTAAACCTAATTTCCCATTCATTATGGTAGATCTACGTCAAAAAGTGGAGTTGCTTGACAAGATAACTATCACCCATGGAGAGTCAAAGTCATGAACTACCTCATGAGCAAAGGTTTATGGCCTATTTTTTTTGGAGATGAAGATAATCCCAATGTGGATCCCCAAGAATCAAAGATCACTAATCAAGAATTAAAGATGTTGAAGGATAGGAATAGGAGAGCTATCTTCTACATATCGTAGGTAATCTATAACACTTTGATTGGTCATATATTAGAGTTTTATCATGCGAAAGATGTTTTGGAAGGCCTTAGAGAAGATATATTCCACTTCCAAAAGGAGTAGAAAATGAAACTTAAGAATGAAATCCATTCGTTGAAGAAGGGTAGTGGTCAATTTATTGTTGACTACACCTTGAGGGTGAAGGAGGTGAGGGAGCAGTTGGCATGCATTGCCTGCAAAGAAGATAAGGAAGACCAACTTGAGTTCATGGAGATAACATGTCAAGCCTACATCTTGCTAACAATCCCATGTATCATGCAAGGAGCAAGAACATTGAGATGCATTACCATTATGTGAGGGAAAAGGTTGCAAATGGGGACATTAATTTTTATTTTGTAAGTAAAAGGACCAAGTTTCATATATCTTCACCAAAGACATGGATAATACTAAGTTAACAAAGTTTTTAAAAGTTATGAGCTTGCTTGATATGGACATTACCACCTTAAGCTTGAGGGGGAGTGTTGAGAATGGGAACTATGCAAGCTCTAGGTGGAAAAATGGGTTAAAAGACCTTAATGTGGATAAAAGCGACAACTCAAATCACTTAGGGCAGTATCAAGGTTGCACAAGGTCAAGCAAGGCAGTCCGAAAGTGGTGGAAAATTTGGGAAAGGCATGCAAGAGCTATAAAAGAAGGTGAAGAGTCATCAAATGCATGGAAGTCTTCTACGTCATTGAAGACTAGCAGACATTTACTGAAGGAGGATCAAGGAGAGAGAGTCATCCAAGGCTCAAGGAGCTGCGATGAAGCTATCTAAGCTAGGAAAAATGCAAAGGAGAAGATTATATGCATAGAAGAGGAGCAAGGAAGAGCTATGAAGCCGAGAGCCTCTCTAGTCTCTTGAGGTATAGACAATCTGCTTATAATAGTTGTAAATCTTTGTGTACATACCCAATTCAAGCGATTTAAGGTGCATTTTGTAGCTTGAATCTTACTTTCCTTCAGAAGGCTTCTTGAAACGAGTTTTATGTGTAGAGAAATTTGTGTATCTCTATAACCCCAATTTTTGCATACCCTACATCTTTGCATAGTTTGTTTTGTATAGAGTTCTTGGCTGACCTAAACAGATCGATTTTAGCTATTCTATTGCTTTTTGAAAAGCTTATAAACCATAATAAGTGTTTCTAAATGCTTAGGTGACTTCGATAAGTGTAAGGCACCTGAATTAGATTTTTGTTGCAGGGTAGGGGAAAGGATGTATAAAAAGACCTAGATATTGGGTTCATTTCACTTCTAGTGTGGAAATTTGAGGGATTAAATTCCATCAAAAGAGGTTCTAGCCAAGAGAACTACAAGTTCCAGTAGAGAAGCAAAGATGATTGAAGATAGGAAAGGGCTAGAGAAATATGAGCTTTAGAAAGACATAAAGAAGCATGAGATAGAGAAGAACTTAAATGAAGTCAAAGAAAGTGCTCATAAAGAAAAGGTTAGGCGAGGAGTTAAGAAAATGCAAAGGACACCTCAGAATGATGAGAAAGACGAAGAAAAAACTAAAGAAAAATAAACTAATCAAGAAGAAGGCAAACGAGAGGAGAAAATAGTCAAGAAACAACCTTCTTTTTTATTAATCTCTGAAGTGCAATATCATAGTGAAATTAAGAAACCTTTTCATGAGAAAGTGATGAAATAACAAGTGACTTTAACTCTGGAGAAATCGCTAATGTCACCATTGCTAGATTTGAAGGAATATGTTGAGTGCTATAAGGAGAGGAATAGAGCCAATGAAAACAGAAATTAAGGATATTGAAAAAGAAAGCAAAGATAAAAAGGAACCAAAAGTGATTACAATCAATGTTGCATTGTAATATGAAAAACCCTATGCTCAAGAGAATTGTCTAGGATCCATGATGGGACATATAGAGAGAAATATTGAAAACCCAAAACGCCATTATACAAAAAAAAATTGGCATGGGGTACCATTGAAACCATTTTTAGAATGGGAGATAGCAACAAAACATGTGGCTTTGATTGACTCAGGATCTGAAAGCAAAGTAATATTAAGAGAATTATATGAGGAGGAAAAATGTTCAATCGATCATGACCATGGCTTAATAATGAGCCTTGTTAATAATTTGTGGGAGCTTTTTGTTGGTGCATATGCGAGTGTGGGAACATATCTTCTTTATTCAAGATGATGGTTCATATCCAATTATTAAAAAAAAACCATGCATTATTGGAGCAAAGGATTAAAAAAAAAGATATTAGATGATCTTAGTGCTTTTGTAACGATTCCTTCTCTTGATGGCTTGACGCCAATTTTTAGTGAAATTTACATTAATAACCCAAGAAATCGGTGCTCATTAAGAAAAATCTCTCTAATGCATATGGAGAAGGATTTCAAGTAGGTTCCACTATTACATGGGTAGATATTGGTACCTATGTCATTGAAGTCTTGTATGATGCTTCTATTGCTTTTGAATGTTTCTCTTTTGTTTTTTCTTTAGGGAAGATTTATTTTGTGCATAGTAAAACAACTGCAAGAGAAATAATTAAACAAACTAAAAAAGCAAGAAAATCAATTTAAACTTAATGGCTTACTTGAAATGATAAAAATATTTGTGGGATATTTGAATATTTTTCTTGCACTGATCTTGTGGAGGAAATTGATTAATCTATGATTAAGGAACAAGAGCAATAATAAAATTATGGCATCATCATCACTAGAAATGTAAGCTACTTTAGTTAAGTGGAGCAATGATCTACAAAAATTTGATGACTTTGAGTGAAAATTGAGGCTAAATACAAGAAATTTGAAAAAAAAAAATCTAATATTGTAGCATACCCTTTAGCTACAATGAGTCATGAGATGATAAAGAAAGTGAGTCATGATCCAATTCTTTGTGAAACATCAAAGATTTAGTACGAATCCAGAGATGAAACTATTAAAAAAGTGCAAATTGATGCTAATGGACTCCTTTCGCCTATAGAAGGAGATTTTTAAATGGTCATAAGAATCCATGATAAGACCTTTTCTCTTTATGCTCATGCATTAGGGTCTAAAGATCCTAAAAATGGGACTCTTATGATTATTTCAACAACCCCTCATATACCTTGAGATCTATGCCCTTCCTAGTACCTAAAGCACATCTTCTTGAGTTGATGAGATTGCTCAAGGAGAAGATATCCTTGGGATTTATAGAAGCCTCATCTCCTTGTTCTCCAACCCATTGTTTCACTGTGCCAAAGAACAATGGAATACTTCTTTTTATCTAGGATCTTCAGCCATTCAATGAAGTAACAATTAGAAATGTGGACATGAGGATGATTGTTGATGCTTTTGCTAAAGAATTCGGAGGATATGCTATATGTTCAATGGCAGATCTCTATTCTAGATATAATAAGTTACAAATGGTTATTGAAAGTGGAGATATGATTATAATAGAAATGCCTCTTGGATTGGTTTCCATGTGAAGATTATCTCAAGGTACCAGCAAAAATAGATAAAGAAATTACTAAAGATGATGTCTGATGTGGAAATTTTGTGAAGCTCACATTATTGATTTTGAAAAGATCTTTCAAAGATTTATTGAAGTGGGATTGAATTTTTCTACTGAGAAATCAACTTCTGGGGTGAACGCAGTGCTCGTAGTTGGATATCAATGTGGCTTTTATGGCAGAAAATGTTATCTCAAAAAGTAGAAGCAATTAATAAAATGGTAAATAGTTACAAAACTTTGAGTGAACTGAGATGATTTTGAGGAGAGTGTGTCTTCGACTTGAATGGATTTCGCCTTGGCCTACTCTCTTGGACTTTAATTAATTAAAAAAGGGAAGATCAAGTTCCAAGTGAATGGGAATATTTCCCATGGGACCCCCTGGAATCCCACAAAGCAGGGTTATAACTAGCGGATTAGGAGAGTGTTACAAAGGAGGTTAATAAGCCTCCCATCCCCCTCATGCAGGGCCTACTTGAGTTTAAGCTTGTTGTTCTCGAAGAGAGACAGTTTATGATGCCTAATGGGTGGGGACCTCTTACAATTCGAGATTCGTTTTCCAAGGAGGAATAAAGACTTCTCGATCGACCACTCTTTAGGGGGGTGTCCGAAATTGTAGGCACATCGCTCCCTCCAAATCTTTCAGATGGTTTCCCCTCTTATAACATTCCATAGCATTGCTGAGAAGCGGATCACCTTGCCCAAAAGCGCTTGCTTCCAGACCACTTGTTCATGCAGTCTCAAAATATTCCCAAGCGTATGCTAGAGTAGGAGAGAGTTGGGGCACATTGTTGAGAAGAAGGAGGTCAAAGGGGAGCAAAGCCTCAATGCGGGGTTGGATCAAGCCCTTGTGCATCCTCCCTATCCGGCGAGCAATATCTGCACGCTAGACACCTTGCCCTATACGATGGTCACATGGGTCTGCGCTTTGGAAGACAAAGAGGGAAAAGGGATCGTCACAGTATGGATCGTGAATGGGAAAGAAAACTACAATACTCTAAATAAAATCAAGGAAGTGAAGACGCTAGATAAATTTTTTATGCTCGATGATCAAAGTCCATAAACAAATGAATACAATTTCACTGCATGACTATGGATGATACAACTCAAATAATAAAATGTTTCACTACAAATTGGATAATAAAAACTCTGCCCACAATGCGGATGAGGTAATGGAAGCAGAAAATGATCGTCTCGGCCATAGAGCGGGAATGACGTTTCTTCACTCTTTTCTTCACTTTGGTCTTCAGTCTTAGCTAATGTCATGAGTGGTATTCGAAAATCAATAATGGGGTTCTCTTCACTTCTCTTCAACACCTCCTCTTCATTTCAAATAATATCTGAGAGAAAAAATCCATCAGGGGAAAAATTATTGTTAGTACATTTCAAATGCAAATAGATAAAAACCACTTATAAAAAATAATCCCTTACTTTGCATATTTACTCATGAGTTGCACATATCAAGTTTACTTTATGGATAATATTTACATAATTCCAATAGCAATGGTCACCTCCATCTTTTAGGAAAACTATGTTAATACTTTGTGTGGTACATTATCTTAAAATCGGAGCTCGAAATGGAAGGCCAAAGATACATAATGTTCTCATAAGTAAATTTTGTCATTCGCAAAAATCTTAGAGTTGAACAATACTCTAATGATTCATTCCAACGTGATAGCGTTTGATATGACCATATTTTAAAAGAGTGATGCAAAAAGCTCTTTAAAATCTTCATTTATTTAGGTTCAATTTCAACATATCTACTCTTTGGTTAGTTTTCATAGATTCTCAGATTTTTACGTATGTTGTAAGAAAATAAGAGCACAATGGAATAGACCTATAGACATAGTTGAGAGAAAAACGCAGACAAAGATAGATGCAGACTTAGAGATAGAGAGCTCAAATAATTAGATTGCTGAGCCTAATGTAGTTACAATGATGGTGCCGCCCACCTATGTGCTCCCAATGTGGAGCTTAGATGGCAATCTAGACAAACTCTAGATGAAGGGCTTACTAGTGCGCAAATGCTATGTAAAGCTCAACGTAGGCCGTGCTTATATAGCTTTTACAAGGCACTTTTGGATAGGTAAACGTAGTCGCGAGATACAAAATAGTCAAAAAATATACGGTGCGATGCCACAAGGCCTTTATTTTCACATTAAATGGCAACCCAATGGCTTGGAAGTTTATGCCATACATAATCTAATGGCTAGGCTCATAAAGATCATCTACAACCATCAATGGTCACACATAGACCTCATCTAACTTAGAAGTTAGGGTTCTACAAATGTCCAGGCTCTCATAATGACTTCTACTCATAATGGGGGCCTTATAAGATAGAGCACCATGGATCATTTCTCGTCACATGAGGGTGGAGTATTGAGCATATCTAACACCTCCCGCATTGTCCACCCTACGATGAACTACCTCCTTGGTCCAATCCCAAGCTTTGGAGAGTGTCGAAGAAGTTGCTCTCTCCCAAGAGCCTTGGTGAAGATGTCTACTCCATTTTCTTCAGTAGGAAAATAGCGTATCTTGAGGATCCCCTTCTCAACCAACTCATGCACATATTGATACTAGATTTCTATGTGCTTGGTACATGCATGGAAGACAGGATTTTTGGCCATGGCCATGCAACTTTGGTTGTCACACTTCAACTCTATAGCCTCATGTCCTTGTATTCCTATGTGCCATAGGATCCTCCTGAACCATACTCCTTCACATGCTACAATGCATGCAGCTTTGTACTCAATTTCAGTAGAAGATAATACTACAATTGGTTGCTTCTTACTAATCCAAGAGAAAATCCTTGACCCTAAAGAAAGGAAATATCCAAGAACTGATTTTTTGGTATCAATATCCCCTCCCCAATCTGAATCACAATATCCGACTAGAGTGATTCTTCTTCATAAAGAATACCATAATCTTTGGTTCCTTTATACTCAAGTGTGCAACCATACCCCTGCAATGCATCTCCTTCAGTATAGGGTATCCAATGTGGCGGAATCTCTAATGCCATAGCTTACTTGTGCCCACGTTTGTAGTGGCTGTAGGAGCACACAACTCATACAAGTTGTTCCTCCTTATGCCAGTCCAACAATGTTGTTGTTACCATCCATAATCTTAGCTCCTGTCTTACTGAAAGATACTTGATGACCTTGATCAGTTATAGAAGCTACCAAAATTAGATTTCATTTTATTTGTGGAACATACAACACATTTGAAAGCTTTCTAATATCACCATTGGAGTTAATGAAAGAAATTGTACCTTCACCCTCTACAGGAAATGCTGCATTGTTCCCTACCTTTATTGTGATGGGTTCATATAGAGACTGTAAGGAGCTGTAAAGGTCTTATCTACTCATCATGTGACGAGATGCACCACTGTCCAAGACCCCTGAGTCATCTATTTCTGAATCTTCCGCTGAGGAGCACACCTCCTCTATCGTAATAAATAACTCAAGCTTTGTTTCTGCTCTGTTGGCAGACTCCTTGCCTTTGCCACCTTTGGAAGAGATACTCTTCTCTTTTGCCTTCTTGATGCGACAGTCTTGGATTCTTTGTCCTTTCTTCTTGCAGTGGTAACACTCTCCCTTGAATTTCTTTTTGTCGTTCTTCTTTTTGTCTCCATCTTTTAAAGAGTTTGTTTTGCCTCATTTGGCGTTTGCTATGAATGAAACATTTACTTTGCTACCACTACTCCTTGCCTTGAGCCGTAGCTCCTCCTCCATGAGTAAGGCACTAAATTCTTTAAAAGTTAGTGGTTGAAGTGTGATTTGAGTGTTAAGAGTATTTACCAAACCATCAAACTTAGGTGGATAGATTCAAAGACAATGCGGAGCTAGCTCCTCACTTGACTTTTGAACACCTACTCCCACCATTTGATCTCATAGATTCTTTATGTGAGTGATAAACACCTCTAGAGTCTCCCCATTAGCAAACCGTTCTGCTGCAAGTTCATTCTCCAAGTTTTGAATCTGTGTATGATTACGAGTTCATATTGATTTCTCAATATGTTCCATGCTTCACATGCCTTCATAGTATGCTGAATCAGAGTCAAAACACTATCAGAAGTACTTGTAACTAGAACATAGAGTGCATCTACATTTCTACATTTCCAAGTATGTAAGAGATCAGCATCAGGAGGAATCATTCGACGAGGATTATTTGGATCAGGTCTTTCTTAGGGTTCATGATAAGTCCCAAGAAGAGTCTCCAAAAGCTCATACAAATCAAGAATAGAAGTGATTTTAAACTTCCATAGGGTGTAGTTCGTACCATCAAGTTTACCTTCAGTGAAGGTTGGTGGCCGTATCCGCAATGTTGGGATGATCGGCATCATTGGTGCTCTTGCTTGTGCGCTACCTACTCTTGTTGATGAACCACCTTGACTCCCACTCGTAGATGATGATGCACCGCTTGACATATTCTCTCTTTTGTTGTTTAGACCTCCACAACCTGTGCGTTTTTGCTTCTACACCACTTAGAGACTCCTGAGCTTTGATAGCATGTAAGAAAATAAGAGCACAACAGAATAGAGCTATGGAGAGATTTGAGAGAAAATTGTAGAAATAGACAGATGTAGACTAAGAGATAGAGAACTCAAATTCTGAGATTGTCGCGCATAAGGTAGTTACAATGATGATGCTACCCACCTGTGGGCTCCCAATGTGGAGCTTAGATGGAAATCTAGACATACTCTAGATGAAGGGCTTACTAGTGCACAAATGCTATGTAAAGCTCAACCTGGAGCATGCTTATATAGCTTTTACAAGGCGATTCGGTATAGATAATTGTAGTTAGGAGATACAAAATAGTCGATAAAATATATGATGCGATAATATCTCCATGACTAGAAGACCTATCGTCTCGGCCCTACGGGCTGGGGGGATAGGCCCCTGGACCTTGTAGAAGGGGGCAAGCCCCCCTCTGCACTGCCCCCATTAATGTTCTATGGGGAAACTATGCAATGCCATAGGGCCTTTATTTTCACCTCAAATGGCAAGCCAATGACCTCGAAGTTTATGCCTCACCGAACCTAACATCTAGGCTCACAAAGATCATCTACAACCATCAATGGTCACACATAGACCTCATCTATCTTGGAAGTTAGGGTTCCACAAATGTCCGGGCTCTCATAATGGCTTCTCCTCATAATGAGGGCCTTACAACTTAGAGCAAGATGGATCATTTGTAGTCACATGAGGGTGGAGTATTCAGCATATCTAACATATGTCACACCTCAGATGATGACCAATCATAATCAACATAGATAACCATGTGAGGTACATATATATCACATCCATTTTGATTGCAAGGTGTGAAAGGGTTTCAGAGATCCATCTGACTTTATTAATGAAACTCAATCTTGCAAAAACTAGCCCCATAGGACCTCCAACTTCCATCATCTGAAAATCTTCATGTTTCTAGAAGCATCGTCAATGCCCTTCTATGTGTGTGATTACCATGTCCAATAGCAATCTCTCTCCATCTCTCTCTCTCTCTCTCTCTTAGGCTTTAACTACCGACATAAAGTCTTTTGCACACATCTCCTTTGATCTATGACTCAACATCATAATTTCTCTATGTCTCTCTCTTCAGCCACCTCCAATAGTTGCTCTTCATTGATCTCCTATAGCCGGGGTTGCTCTTGAGCACCACCTTTTGCTTTGCTCAAGCCTCTTGTCTCTTTCTCTCTTAGACCACCATATCTAAGCCTCCCATGGAGCAATATCTCTCTCTCTGTGTGTGTGTATATATATATATATATATATATATATATATATATATGTATGCGTGTGTGTGTATGTGTGTGTGCCTATAGCTCTCTCGTTGATTTTTATCTACACCATTGCCGTGCCTCTCTTGTGCATCCTTTTAACTCTCCCTTTGTCATCCATAACATTCTAAGATTCTGCAGCATGATTTGTACAAGTAAATCTAGCAAAACCAAAACCTTTAGATCTCCCTGAATTAGGATAAAAAACCACCTTGGCTTCAACCATTTCCCTGAATTCAAGGATATTATGTGTCAAGCCATTTTCATCCATTCGACATACCAAAGTTCCGACAAAAAGCTTCGTGGATGCTAGAAAGCATATAAATCGAGCTCTCCCAAAAGAGGGGAGAGAAATGGATGATGAAGGAGTGTTCATGACCCTATCTGTCGGAAAGACATGGCTACTGTCAAGCCTACTTTGTGATTAATGATCCTACTCCTTCTCATCTCTCTCTCACCATGCCCTCACACTTCTTCCCTATGCAATCTATAACTCCAATCCAGCTCTCTTTGTCTAAACACAATAGAGCCCTAAATCCTTCATTTCCTTGTGCATATAGGAGCTCAAAGTCCTCTGCCCATGCTATTTCTCAAGCCCCCCTTCTCTCTTAGTATAATTGACATCAGTCACGAGTGTTCTCTGTTACTCTCACAAGGGATATAACACATTTACAATCTACATCTACACACGCATGTGCTATGACACACATTTATAGTTTCGTAATACACAAATAGATGAAGGCTCACTCTATTTTAGTCTGTCTCTCAGTCATAGTTCAAATCCACAAGTCAAATTTCTTGGCAATATGTTCTGTGTGTAGGTGCGATAACCAAAATCTTTTTGACTCTCTACTATCATTTGGCACCTCATTATTGTTGCATGACTTTTCCTAGAACATTGAGCCATAGTGAAAGTACTCATGAATTTCCATATTCAATAGATATCAATATGAATTATATACCAAAAGATCTATTGATGACCCTTTTCCTTTCTGATTGACATTCTTAAATAGAAGAAATCACTCTCTCTCTTGTCACATGGGTGTAGCACTACCTCTTGCCAAACCAAGCACCATGGAGCAGCCACAACCTATCTGAAAACCTTGATAAACTCATTTGTGAAGCCATCAGTACCTAGGCTTTTCCCATTTGGAAGCGTATCGATACCTTTGATAACCTCATTATCTTAAATGGGTGCATAAAGGAGAGACTTCATATTATGCAATATTCTTGAGGGAGAGGCTCTCAAGATGGTTTCCATGCAATCCCACCTATGGGGAGAAAGGGGTGTTGAAACTGCTAGGAGTTGATTAAAGTGGTCCACAATAATAGCATTATTTTCTTCTTACATTTTTCATTCAATCCCATTACTACCTATCAAAAAGGAAATAGAGTCTCTTGTTTGCTTCCTCTTGAGGATGCCACACATCTCTTTACTTCGTTTGTCTGCCTTACTCGCCCACCAATCTTTAAAGTATACTTGTAGGTTTTGTTTTGAATTTCTTCCTTGTATCTCAAAATGCCTCAAATTTTTCATACTTCCATCTACTATTGGTAGTCCCCTGTATTCACTTCCTTCGCAAGGCACCAGAGCCCTTGATAGAGCTTCTCTCTCTAACTCTACCAAACATTGTCAAGTATCTTGTGAGCCCTTACCAGAACTTGACAAGTCTTCTCAATTACAACCCTCCAACTTTTTGCTAGTGATGCACCATTGGCAAACATCGAGTTCCAAACTAAGGTAATTTCTTGATGGATAGAGGGTAGGGAGAAAGACATCAGGCAAGCATGAAACCAAGGTGCTTTCCTAAGTTTGGTAATTGGTTTGGAAGTGAGAATCAAAGGGTAGTGGTTCGATATGGCAAGGTCAATGTGTTGAGAGATGGCGGGTTGGCCCCACTAATGGATAATGTTCTACCAAATATAGCTTCTATCAAGTCTTTCCTTCCTCAAGTCATCCCCAGATTGGAGGTTCAACCAAGAGACACCATTGATATCTTTAATTTCCACTAGATCCATGTGGAGCTTGATTTTGTCCTAGATATCTTTTGCCTCACTATCAATGGTACGTTCCCTATTGTCCCACCGATCCGAAAGGTCTTCCACCATGTTGAAGTCCATGCAAAGCATCAGTTTTGGGATAGTGAGTCAAAAGAGACCCATGTGTCAATTCTCTCTGACTCCATATTTGGGGCATACATGGAGACCACATTTAGCTCGAAAGGGCCTCCAAATGAGGTAGCAACCTAGTGATGTTTCTGATCCTCATATGAGTTGACAAGTCTACCAAACCAAAAGTTATTTATTCCCATGGCTGTACCAGCGGCCCCTTTGGGGTGCAAAGTGGTAACCTAGACATGAGTCGAGGAGATGCGTTTGAGTCATTTTTGAAGTTCCTCTCCATTTATTTTAATCTCTTGAATATAGATGAAATCTGGGTTTAGCCTATTGACAAAAGAGAAGTTGAAGGCATCAGGAAGTAAGGACAAAATTTACTTCAAAAAATAATATCCATTGAGGCAAAAAAAGATTCAAAATGGTGACTAGGTTCTGTTCTATAATAGTTCATATGACATATAATATGAGTTGAGGAGAAAATGTCTAAAAAGCTGGTTTGATCCTTATATTGTGCATTATGTGAATGACTATAATACTTTTTTTTTAATTAGATAATATTTTGCTCAAGGTGCCTTTTGTAGTTAAGCATGTGAAGCTATTTAAAATGAAAGATGGTGAGGAGGACTATGAAATGCCAGAAAGATTGATGAATCCACCAACTGAAGGCCCGAACCAAGACGTCCATGATTACCATGAATGTGAAAGAAGGGAGTAATGATAATTATATCATTTTTGAAATGTATCGAACATTTTCTTGTTTTCATGTGCATATTGATTTAATAAAGTTTTAATTGAGTTTCGAGATAGGTTTGTGAAGATCTCAAAAGTTGAAAGTCAAGAGAAGTACTTGTCTACTTAGCTTCTTTTTTATGCGAATACATCATTAAGAATGGTAATTATGAGTTTTTTTAAAGTGGAATGATGTTTGCAAGAATATGAATATGAATATAAAGAAGAAAAATCTTGAAGAAACTTGAGTTTTTATCAGGTGGAAATTATGAAAGGCCAATTTTCCAATTTTGCACAGCGATGTTTCGTTTCTTTTCTTTGCAAATTAAGTATGCATACTTTTACTACAAGATGCACATTTCTTTACACCAATGAAAGAAAAACAATGTACATATTCCTTTGCCTATATAAGACAACATGAAACATGATTGATTTGTCAGCGTTAAGGCTTGCTAAGAGAAACCATTTTTTTTTTCAATGTTTGCACTATGAGAGAATTCTTTGGATACCCTAAAAGAGCATAATAGGGCCACCTTCAAGTCCATGGATGAGACATTAAGCATCCTTCAAAAAACTTGCAAGATTAATCGCACATGAGAGCGAGTAGGGATAAATATAATTTCATTGAGTTGTATGTGAGATTAGAGCGCAAGCATCATCACCAAACCCTCGATTTCTTTCATTTTTTTATCATGAAGCTCATGTTTTCACTTAAAAGTATGCATCGTAGTAGGGCCAATTACAAAGCCGTGTATAGGTGCGTTTGGTTTTCTTTTGCCATGCACATGCTTTAATGCTCAGAAAGTTTTTTTATCTTCAAATTTGGTGAATGTGTTGATGCTTCTGGATGAAGCATGTGGGGGTGGTTGTCATGCTGATTCACATGAACACCATCATTGTTCCAAGTCATATAAATACCCATATGTTGTGTCTATCCTTCGAGGTAGTGCTCGGTTGCGAAGAGTGCGGGTATGACAAATGTTGTGATATATACTTGATGTTAATGCTGAAATCATCTCTGCGTATGGTCCAAGGTTTCATTTCTTTGATTACCAAACAAGTGAAGACGTTTTTTGCTGTATGTATTATAAAATAAAATTGCATAGAGACTTCGTAGAAGTGACCAAGTGTTGGAAGCCTTAATACACGAAGTATGAGGACAGCACGTATGGCGACAGATACGAAATCTTGAGTTGAATTAACAATTTAGAAGAAACGGAGAAAAGATTTAACTTTATCCGTCACAACAAAATTTTTTTGTGAACCAAAAAGTAGAAAAAAATAAACGTCTTTGATCATGTGGTTGGTTTTGCGTTCCTTGCACTCTAGAATCAAAATGCAAATTCCATACTTAGTGTTCAACGACTCAATTTACTAGAGAATCAATATATGGAACTTTGATCTTTGGCAAAAACAACAATAGATGAGATTTCATTGGTTCTTCCCCATAACAAAACTAGATAATATATTGACAAACGTTAGGACCTGAAGTGAAGTGTGTAAAGTATACGGGAAAGGAAATTATATGGCATGGTGTAGTCTGTTTGCTGTATGAGAAAACAAGAACTCCAAAACAAATGTAAGATAGAGAAGTTGTGTCACGGGATGATTTTTTTTTCAATCTAGAGCTCTGATGAGTTTTTACGTTTTTTTTCTTGAAAATAAGTTCAGAAATAACCTACTCTTATATTGTTTAATTAATAGAAAGAACAATTGTTGGTGCAAGGCAATCAACAATTGAAGTTTTGAATGAAGTTTTGAAGTCAAGGATTGAAGTAAAGATCAAGTCATGAAGCATGAAGAAAGTATATGTTCAGAGAATGAAGATATGTATACATATGTACATTAACTCAGAGTTAGCTCAATTATACTTTTGTATATTTATGAGCTTGTACATATTTGCCTATATATACAAGGAAAAAATGTCCCGAAAAATATGAGAGAGCATGTGAATAGAGAAATTAGAAGTTGTATGAGCCATTAGACACTTTAGAAGTGTGTAAGATCTCTCTCATCACTCAGATGTAACGTTTTCCAAAAATGAAGAAAAGTTGCGCTCGATATTTATGAGAGTTCTCCTTCTCTCTTGAATCTTTTGTGAAATACTTTTGTACAAGTCTAAGTCTATAGTTGATTGACCTCTCTACAAATTTTCAGGTTCTAAATGTGATCACGCTAAGAGAATTGAGTGTAGGAACATTTACATGTGTAAATGTAAAGAAGAGAAGTTGTAGGAGGCGCAAAATTTGATGCTAATGTTTTGGTTAGTTCTCCTTCGACAGTGTACATTTTTGAGCAAGCAAGCACTCATTCTTTTGGTTGGAAGGTAAGCTGCCTATGGCTAAAAGCATTTGATTAAAAGGGTTCTAGTTTGGGAGAACCAAGATTTAGAAGTTATAGGTGTCAAAGTCGACTATAAATAACTATAGTTTTAGACATAGGTGACTTGTTAAGATCATTTCTCAAGATCTATTGAGTCTTTTGGAATGATTTAACTTGGAGAAGGTGCGCAAACTATAGGCAACAGCTTGTGCAAAGTTTCATAAAAAAATTTACACATTTGATAACTCAATGAGTGAGTTATGTGCAACAGACTTTCTATGTAGTCACGTTCTTCACAGTTTGTTCAAGATTTTGGAAATTGAGTATTGATCCTCCAAATTGCTGAAGGTTTTACGTTATTCTTGATATAGAGGTGCTCTAACTTCAAGAATAACTTGTTATTTTGGAGATTAACACTCTCCATCAGTGGTATCAGAGCAGGAAGCATCAAAATTAAAGAAAGGAGGACCCCGACTGCTGTAGTTATAAAGAATTCAACATTTTAAGATACAAAGGGTGAAAGCTTGAAAGCAAAGCTTGAAAAGGAGGGAAGAAGATATCAAGGAAGACAAAAGGAACTTCATTCAAAGCAAAGGTAACTTTATTCCTCATAAAGGTTGAAGGATTTAATACACGGTGTGAAGAAAGGATGGGAAATTCTCTTCAGATAGAGAAATTGGATAGAGAGAACTATCCAGCATGGTCAATGAGGATGGAAGCTCATCTTATGAGCAAAGACTTGATAGGTTATATTATAGGTGAAGAGGAAAAGCCTCAGTTTAGAGATCCTAGTGTTCCAACTAGGGATGAATTGTTAGATTTGAAGACTTTGATGAAGAGAGATGCTCAATCTAGGAGCATTATCTATATGGGAGTTAGTGACTACTCGCTACCTCACATTAGAGGTCTTGAAAGTGCAAGTGATATATGGAATGCTTTGGAGGAGCATTTCCAAAACACCACAAAGTCAAGGAAGGCATCCTTGTGGGCAGAGTTTACCACATTCAAGAAGAAGGCCTCTCAATCCATCTCAGATTATGTAACAAGGATGAAGGACATTGCAAATGCATTAAGAGCAGTTGATGAAGATATTGAGGAGGATAAATTGGTAAGGCAAATCCTCACAGGTTTGAGAGGTGATGAAAAATGGAAACCATTCATTTTGTCTACTGAATTATCACTAGATCATTTTACTCTTGAGTTAAATCACTTGCTAGGACATATGCTAACCTTTGAGTAGGATGTCAAAGGTGAAGGTGATAAAAGTGCAGGTCAAGCAATGTATTCAAAGGATAAGAAGAAGAATAGCAAAGGAAAGCAACAAGAAAATGAAGATGAAGGTACAACTAGCCAAGCTAACTTTCTAAGAGGAAGAGGAGGTGGCAAAGGTAGAGGAAGAGGCACAAGTAATAAAGATGGAGTCAAAGCTTGTTGGATTTGTGGTAAGACAAATCACTTAGCTCATGATTGTTGGCATAATACTCAGAATAATGGTGGATATAATCAAAACTTTAATTCAAGAGGAAGAGGTGGCAGAAATCAAAGAGGTAATTTCAGAGGTAGAGGTTACTTTGGAAGAAATGCAGGTAGAGGATTCCAAAGTCAATAATACAACAATACGTAGTATAATTATGCTTCAGATCAAAAGGAGGATTCAACATTGATAATGAATGCAACTTGTGAAAGGCAAAGTGAAGACCAAAGAGTCTAGATTGACTCAGGGTGTAGCAATCACCTAAGTGGCAACATAACTTTGATGACTGATTTGGAGAATAAGGTAACTAATCATGTAGCTCAAACAGGTGACAATACAAAGCACAATGGGAAGTCAATTGGATCAGTGAAGGCCAAGGATGGAAGTACTCTCTTGAGTAAGGTTTTGTATGTTCCTACAATTCCAAAGAATCTGATAAGTGTAGAACAAATTGTTGAAAAAGGTTATGAAGTTAGGTTCACTAATGAAGGAGTTTTTGTGGAAGAACCTAGCAATGGGTATAAACAAATTGTTTCAGGGAAGAAAGAAGGAAGATTGTTCACATTGAAGATTCAAGGTAATATTGGTCATGCTTTGTTCACCTATGGAGGACATAAGATCTCTATGTTAGATCTTTGTCACAAAACGCTTGGACATTTCAATGAAAGAGGTATTAAAGATATGGTTAACAATGGTTAAGTGCTTGGATTGCCTAATGTTGCAGGTCAACATATGACATACAGATGTGAGGCATGTCAATTAGGTAAGGCTCATAAGCAATCTTATTCCAAGCATGGTTTTATGTATTCTGAGAAGCTTGAATTGGTACACACATATGTGTGGGGACCATCAAAGGATTTCAGCATCAATGGTTCAAGGTATTATGTGATTTATGTTGATGATGCTACCAAATGGATCACTATCTATGTGATCAGAGATAAGTGAGAGGTATTCAATACATTCAGACATTATCATGTGTATGCAGAGAGAATTACAAGTCAAAAATTGGAGAGACTAAGGTTAGATGGAGGGGGAGAGTATTTCTCTAATGAGTTCAGTGAGTACTTGTGGAAGGCAGATATAAAAAGGGAAATTACTTACAGGTACTCTCCTCAACAAGATGGTGTAGCAGAAAGGAGGAATAGAACTCCTGTTGAGTTTGCAAGATCCATGATGAAGGAGAAAAATTGCCCAAATTATTTATGGGCTGAGGTTGTAAATACAACGACATATTTGGTTAATAGATTACCATGTAAAGCTTTGGAGGGTATGACACCATATGAGGCATGGTGGGGTAAAGGACCTACCCTAGATCATTGCAAAGTATTTGGATGTTTGGCATATGCATATGTGCCATCTCAATTAAGGCACAAATTGGAACCTAAAGCTGAAAAGTATGTGTTCATTGGATATGATGATAAGCAGATGGGATATAGGTTGTGGAGTCCATCCACAAAACAATTCCTTGTATCAAAGGATGTTACATTTGATGAGCAAGGTACTTGGTATGTAGGTACAATCAATATTTATGCAGGTGATGAAGAAGTTGTGAATAAAAAAAAGGTAAATCAAAGGTTCAGATATTTGATGAAGAGGAGAATAATGAAGTACAAGTTGAAGATGAAGAAGTGCCAAGGTTTAATCTAGAATGTGATGAACCAGAAACCTCAAGGAGTGGAGAACTTAGAAGGTCATCTAGACACAAATGGCAACCTACAAGGTATAGTTATGACACTTCTTTTTTAGCTACCAAAGATTATGCTTATATGATAAAGGCAGATGAAGACCCTTCTACATATGAAGAGGCAAAAGGTAAGGAAAATTGGGAGAAAGCTATGCAGGAAGAGTATGATGCATTGATGGAGAATCAAACATGGGATTTGGTTTCTAAGCCAAATAGTCAGAAGATCATTGGATGCAAATGGGTCTACAAGACAAAGAGATTTGCAGATGGAAATGTGTGTAGATATAAAGCTAGACTTGTTGTGAAAGGTTTTGCTCAGACATATGGTATAGATTATGATGAGACCTATAGTCCTATGGCAAAGATGACAACCATCAGGACACTCATAGCTATTGCTGCATGTAAAGGTTGGAAATTATGGCAATTACATGTGAAGAATGCTTTTATAAATGGTTACATTTCAGATTATGTTTTCATGGAGCAACCACAAGGATTCAGAAATGAAAGGTATCCAGATCATGTATGTAAGCTCAAGAGAGCTTTTTATTTTTTGAAGCAGGCCCCAAGGGCATGGAATTATAGACTTGTGAAGTCCTTGAAAGAACTTGGTTTCCAAGTATCTAAAGTAGATCGTAGCTTGCTTGTTAAAGCAAGTGATGATGGGTTCATTTACATGTGCATATACGTTGATGATATAATTCTTACAGGTACAGATGAGAAAGGCATTCAAAGCCTAAAGAAGAAAATGGAGAAAGAGTTCAAGATTAGTGACTTGGGAGACTTGTCATATTTTGTGGGCATGGAGATTTCATACACTCAACATGGAGTGTATGTAACTCAAGAAACAGGTGAATCAAAAATTGAGCAGATATGGAGGAGAAGAGTTCAAGGACATGAAGCTATATCAAAGTTTGGTTGATATTCTGATCTATGCTACATTAATTAGGCTTGATTTGTCATATGCAGTTGGAGTATTGTCTCAATTCATGCATTGTCCTAGGAAAGAACATTGGGTTGCAGAACAAAGAGTGTTGAGGTACATTAAGGGTACACTCAGAGAAGGTTTGTATTATGGTTTTACATCAGATACAAACATCAAGATTTATAGTGATACAGATTGGGCAGGTAATCCTGATGATAGGAGATCAACTTATGGATACTTGTGTTATGTGGGAGATAAGTTAATTTCATGGTGTTCAAAGAAGCAACACACAATTGCTTTATCATCTATAGAGGCTGAATACAAAGGTATGGTTAAAGATGCAAAGGAAGTGATATGTCTTAAGACTCTTATGAAGAGTTTTGACATCATCCAGAGTACACCCACTATTCATGGAGATAATATGAGTGCATTGTATTTAGCTGCTAATCCTGTTTTTCATGCCAGGACTAAACACATTGAGATTCAGTATCATTTTCTAAGAGAGAAAGTAATGGATAAAGAGATTGAAGTTATACATACTTCAACAAAAGATGAGATAGCTGATATGCTAACCAAAAGCTTGGATGGACCAAAGCTACAAAGATTCAAAGACATGGGAGGTATAAAGAAGAAAGAGAAAACCTCAATTGATGATGGAGGGGGAGCTATTGGTGCAAGGCAATCAACAAGTGCAGTTTTGAATGAAGTTTTGAAGTCAAGGATTGGAGAAAAGATCAAGTCATGAAGCATGAAGAAAGCATATGTTCAGAGAATGAAGATATGTATACATATGTACATTAACTTCGATTTAGCTCACTTATACTCTTGTATATTTATGAACTTGTACATATTTGCCTATATATACAAGGAAAAAATATTGGGGAAAATATGAGAGAGCATGTGAATAGAGAAATGAGAAGTTGTATGAGCCATTAGACACTTTAGAAGTGTGTAAGATCTCTCTCATCACTCAGATGTAAAGTTTTCGAGAAATGAAGAAAAGTTGCACCCGATATTTCTGAGAGTTCTCCTTCTGTGTTGAATCTTTTGTGAAATCCTTTTGTACAAGTCTAAGTCTATAGTCGGTTGACCTCTGTACAAATTTTCAGCTCTAATTGTGATTATGCTAAGAGAATTGAGTGTAGGAACATTTACATGTGTAATTATAAAGAAGAGAAGTTGCAGGAGGTGCAAAAAGTGATGCTAATGTTTTGGTCAGTTCTCCTTCCATAATGTAAAGTTTTGAGCAAGCAAGCACTCATTCTTTAATTTGGAAGGTAAGCTACCTATGGCTAAAAGCATTTGATTAAACGGGTTCTACTTTGGGAGAACCAAGCTTTAGAAGTTGCAGGTCTCAAAGTCGACTATAAATAACTACAGTTTTAGACATAGGTGACTTGTTAAGATCATTTCGCAAGATCTACTGAGTCTTTTGGAATGATTTAACTTGGACAAGGTGTGCAAACTATACACGACACCTTATGCAAAGTTTTATAAAAAACTTTACACATTTGATAAGTCAATGAGTATGTGCAGTGGACTTTCTGTGTAGTCACCTTCTTCACAGCTTGTTCAAGATTTTGGAAATTGAGTATTGATCCTCCGAATTGGTGAAGCTTTTAAGTTATTCTTGATATAGAGCTGCTCTAACTTCAAGAATAACTTGTTCTTTTGGATATTAACACTCTCCATCAACAATTATACATTCACAATTGTGCAAGTGAATAGTCCTATCACCCATGGGACCCCCCGAATCTCACAAAGAAGGAGTTGCTTAAAGCTTGCTAGAAAACATTAGAAAGAACGTTGATAACCTTTTCATACCCTTCATAGGGGATCCACTTCTTCGTTGATTATGAGTGTAATACGTATCTCGTATGGAAAAGTCTTATTTGCACATATAAACTATTTAAGGATAAATGAAAAAACCAAGCTTCAAATGATTTCATTCTCCCAAAAAAAATAGAAAATGTACGCAGACCTCAAAAAAGGGAATACAAATAACCCAAGACCTCTAGAAAAGAAAATGTAGATAGTTGCATGAGAATGCCCTTGTTTGTGGCAGTTTGTTGCCCAAAGTGCCAAAAGAATGAGGGAAAACCTTTTTGACATCCTTGGCTCAGGTTTTGGAAGATTTTGTTTTTGACATGCACAATGAGTTGACTACATCGTCTGACTCTATGGCTTGTGAAGACCCAAACTTCCAAGATCGAACCGACTTGTCTATTCCTTGTGAGATAAAAATAACAAAAAATGCGATTAAAACACTTCTTCCATTAAAACAAAAATGCGATTTGTCCTATCACAATTAGGTGGTTTCTCGTTAATTTCTTAGCATTTCAACACACATACACCAAATATCTAGTGTATAGCTTGAGATCCCCATGACAGCGTGATGGTCATGACACTAAGTCTTCTATCTTAAGGAAATATGAAAAAATGATTGTTCTCAATTCTAATGATAGAAAAGTATTTGTGAAATCAATGTTTGGTCATAATACAAAGGAGTTTGAATCACAAATCTATGTCGGTAAATGATAACATAATTGGTCACATGCAAATAGGTCGACTGACAAAATTAAGTCTATGTTTTCATCTGAAAATGATAACCACTTCTATTTTATGTTAGATTCTTATGCACCTAACCAAAAAATTTATTCCAATAAATATCAAGTTGTAATTAATAATCAAGATAATGTTGAATTTCTTGGATCTGTGGAACATGATGATGAAGAAAATGATCAATAGCTTTATGATAACTTGAACAACGTGAATGATTTGAATCAATTATTCAAATTCAAAGAGATCTTCATACAAGCATTTATAACTTCTCTAAATAGGATTAGAGACATTCCATGATTTCGTCAATTAAAGGTGGCAAGAAAGTGTAACCTATCATGATCTCCTCCATTGGGGATGCAGGGGTGTGGGACTCGTCGTGATTCCTACCATAGTGTCAAGTGTGGGGCTATGCACCTTGAGATGCCTCACTTGATTGGGAGTGGGGACAAGAAATTTTGATTTCTTGTATATGTTTCTATAGAATCTTATCTTGAACGATGGACTGCGGGACAAATTGAGTATTATGTTTTGATGAAAATGTTCTATTGAGAATTTGTGTTAGAATATGTGGTTTTTATTATATATATATATATATATATATATATATATATATATATATATATATATATATATGTATATACATATATATATATATATACATATATATATATATACATATACATATATATATATATATATATACATATATATATATATATGTATGTATATGTATATATATATATATATACTACTACATATACATATACATATATATATATATATATATATATATATATATATATATATATATATATATATATATATATACATACATACATACATACATACATACATACATACATACATACATACATACATACATACATACATACATACATACATACATATATATATATATATATATATATATATATATATATATATATATATATATATATATATATATAGAGAGAGAGAGAGAGAGAGAGAGAGAGAGAGAGAGACAGAGAGAGAGAGAGAGCCCTATCCAAGGTAAATATACCAATGGAAAATATCAACATTTATTCAATTGAAACGTGTGAAATGATCAATTCCAAGGAAACATTAAGATGTCATTTACTAGAATGCTTGTGAGCCTTAAATATACGTTGTTTTTATTTTCAAGAAAGGTATGCGAGTATTAAACATTTCATGTGATTCTTAATGTGCATCTATCGAGAGACCAGAAGTTACATGTATGCTTGTAAACGACAAGAAAACTCTATGGAAAATACATTATTGGAAGCATCATTTTTTTATGAAAAGTAAAACTAGAGTGCAAAGATCTAGTGGTTTGGATGACATGCATACTAAATCCAATATTTGCATGGCTTCTGATGAAAATAAGAAATCTTTTCGGACATTCAATTATGATATATCTAGTATTTTTCCGTAAGAATATAAAATTTTAAAACTGCTTGGTTGTTGGTTTGTATGTGAAATGCATTTGTTTTCCATGAGAGCATAAAACTGACAAAGATATTTTCATGTTCGATATGTTTGTCTAAATTATTTTTTGAATGTACAATTTTGTCCCGATCATCTCATGTGATTGATGATAGCCTTTGCCCAAAAATGCAACAAAACAGCCATTGATCGAGGGAAACCTTTCAATAATCTAAAGCTTAGTCTTTTAAGGATGCACGGAAAGTAGAAAAATACATCTTGTTTTATAGCTTGAATATAATTACACCAAAGTTTGAATATAATTTTAGTGTTATCTCTAGATTCCATTATTGACAACGTGAAAGAAGAGACAAAAATCGTTACTTCTAGGATTATGTTTTTAGTACATCAAACATATGGTATTGTTCAATCCTTCAAATAAGTCCAGCCATAAAATATTTTATGTGTTTTTTGTCGTTAAGAAATTTCAACTTTCATAATCATATAGACAGGCAACATCATGACCAACTGGAATCAAAAGAAAATCAAAACAAGGGAATCACACAAGCCGCATCTCTCGCTCTCTCTGCCTCCC
The DNA here is from genome assembly GCA_020310875.1 of Ceratopteris richardii. NCBI lineage: Eukaryota > Viridiplantae > Streptophyta > Polypodiopsida > Polypodiales > Pteridaceae > Ceratopteris > Ceratopteris richardii. Next base: position 25,799 of record MU263479.1, read on the forward strand.
TCTCTCTCTCTCTCACACACACACACACACACACACCTTCAATTTTCTTCATTTCTTTGATTTTTTTTTTCTTCCTCATTTCTTCTTAGTTTAATTCATTGATTTGCTTTGAAGACTGGATTCTTTCTGGAGTGGTGGAGTGGTGGTTGGGATGTGACCATCATCTAGATGCCAAGATCTAACAAGTACATATGCCAAGATCTAACAAGTACATAAATAAAAGAAAACCAATGGGAATATAAAACCATGAAATTTCCTGTACAGTGAGAGAAAACTGTCAACGCCAGAGAGAATCCTACGGGCAATAATTGATGGCCAAAGGAAAAAATGATGGCGATCAATTTGTCTTTTTGTTTGCTGGCGCAATTATGCTATAGTCCGATTCTAGTTCAACGCAGTCTGACTCATAGATAACTTTCTGGTGATTTGATTTTTTTCACAATGAAATGAAATGCTCCAACTCTGTAATTAAATTGATGATTTTCTTGTATTGATTGGAGAAGATCTCTCTAAATTGAGTTCTAGCCTTCATTTTGAGCAATATCCTCTGAAGTAATCTTTTAGAAATTCTTATCAAGTTATTTCCATCAGCAACTTCGTTGTGTCGTACCGTTAGCTTCTCTATGGTAGAAAGGATTTTCCACCTTTTAACGATATTTCCCTGAGAGGACTTGGTAGAGTCCTTGCGGCTTTCCAATGATGCTAAGCATTTCATTCTCGACTGCCAAGCAATTGCATTGCATCCATAGAGACCTAGGGCATTTACTGATGTGGCATATACAGCAAGTAGATTAGACATCAAAACCAAAGAACATGCAAGTGCGGTAATCGATAAATGGGTGATAGAAGCATTTATGAAGGGATTTTATGTCTTTCAAGGGACATATCTCCAAGGCTTGCATGATGGAAAATTCATAAGTATGAAGTAGACTTCGCTACAATTAGATAGTCAATTAACACCCCACAAAGACTCTCAAAGTCGAAACTGTAATTCAGGAAGATATGGTTTTTTGCTATGCAAACAATGAACACACCCTTATGAATCATGGTTGAAAGCAAGTAATAAATGTATATTTCTCTGTGTATATATATGTATGTGTATGCATGTATATACACACACACACACACACACATATATATATATATATATATATATATATATATATATATATATATATATATATATATATATATATATATATATATATATATATATATATATATATATGAAGGGGCAAGCTTGTTCTTAAAGAAAATTTCCGAATTATGCTCATGTATTCCCAGACGGATTCAAGCATTTAAAACATTTGAGCCATTTAAGAAACCATTTTCTGTACTATGTCTCACCAAGGTTCAAAGTATATTCAATTGTAGCTTGACTATATAAAAATGGTTTACTTACTGAAGTTCTGTATTTATCGGAATGAGTCACTCACACGATTATGCACTCCTACTAAAAAATCAGTGCTATACCCCTTCCCAATGGTGAATCAGCACTAGAGACTAAAAACCAAATTTAAACAACGTATTTGACGAGAAGCTAGTAAGCATTTGGATTAAAATGGATAGTCAACGCTGCTTCGTTCTAGTACGCATTATCTTCGTCAAATTTTGCAATGTTATAAATGAACATCTAGATGTGCATTGAGGGAATATTCTTTGAAACTCGTCCTTAATAATATCTTATTTATACATATGTAACCTAATATTATTTTAATTATCAAACCTTCATGAAAGCCATAGATATTTGTATTTGAAGTACATAAAAAATCGTAATTAAGGTAGACCCAACCCAGAAAAACCTACTTGGCCTACCTTCTACTGAAATGCGCAATCTAATTCCTAACATAAATATGGAGTGGGAAAAGCTCTTTTTTTTTTTTGAAATTGAAATATTAAAACTTGACCCACTCTCCCTTCTAGAAGAGTTCAAACAACTCAAATCTCAAGCACCACCATAGAATTTTAGTCTTACACAAAAGATTCTTGACAAATGGGCATATGTGATTGAATTTTGGGCGCAAAATTAAGATCATAATAATTCAAAAGCTGAAATTGAAATATCAATGCCATTCCCATGAAATGGAGCTGCTATTTGTTATATTTTTACGAATTTGTATCAAATATCAAAGAGATGGCTAGATTATAGGAGATGCATACCTTGGATTGATAAACGTTATTCTAGGATTTTTTTTCAACATTGTATTTCAGAGCACACAAGTGTCACATCAAAAAGATTCTGCAAAGGAAAATACCTTCTCCAAATCCTTATCAAAGGACCCCTTGGATGCTCTATAAGCAAGAATGATGCATTTAGGTACCTGTAATTAGCACTATAGTGATCATAGTGCTACCCTTGGGAAGTGGGGACGTTTTCTACAACAGAGGTACTACAACCTCTTCTTTAATGTTTCCCATATCGTTTGTATCGAGATCTTGTCATAAAAACTTTATTTTCTTTGAATACATCTCTCTCCCTTCCTTTTCTCTCTCTCATCCCTTCTATTTTCTTATAAGACATTCTCTACATTCTCCTCATTCATAAATTTGCATCACTTCCCCTTCACCTTATATCAATTAAGAAGTGAGGGTATCTTTCTCCTTGTTTTTATATCTTTGAATGTTCATTTTTCAATGCTAAGAGGAGTGTGTGGATCACCTCTCATCTAAGAGCATTCAGTGTAATAGTGAGTGTACATGTGCATTAGGGATCTCTGTGAATGCTATGATGAGAGTGCGGATCATCCATATCCTAAGAGCATATTTATTTCATATGGGTTCTAAGAAGCTACTTAGGGTCATCCATATCCTAAGAGAGCCCTTTGTGTTGTGTGTCTATGTATGGAGTGAAATTTTAAGGAGTAGAGAACGCTCCCTCTCAATCATACTCGTCTTTGCATAGGGTTCTGAGCAATGTGGAGGTGGATGTGAGGAAATTCTCTATGAATTTGCAAAACAATAACCTTAATAAGCTACATCTATGCGTTCACAGAAACTAATTACCACACTTGAGTATGAAAAGGGATAAGGGAGTGGAGCATTACATCAATAAAGAAAAGAAAAGGAGGCTGGAATCTAATAGACAATTAAAGTATAAAGGTTTAACGAAAGGAACCCTTCTTTCAAGGTATGAAAATCATTTTGATAACAAACATGATAAGAAGTCTTAGCCAAGATGGGAAGGATTGTCTTGTATCAAGACAAAGCTCAAGAACAGAAGCCATCAACTTATGGACATATCATGGAAGCTCCATAACACGAAGGTCAATGGATGGAGGTTAGATAAATAGTGATAGAGGATAGAAGAGATGAATGAAGTAAGAGACCAATCAAGGGAGAAGAAAATATCAATAGTGCTACAGGAAGATAACTCATCCTCGAACATGGAAAACGAAGTCTTAGCCAAGATGGGAAGGATTGCCTTGTATCAAGACAAAGTTCAAGAATGGAAGCTATCAACTTATGGACATATCATGGAAGCTCCATAACAAGAAGGTGAACGGATGGAGGTCAAATAAATAGTGATAGAGGATAGAAGACATCAATAAGAAAAAGACCAATCAAGGGAGAAGGAAATATCAATAGTGCTACAGGAAGATAACTCATCCTCAAACATGGAAAACCTCTTTGAAAGCTACAAACGTCAATCTCTCTAGCCAAAGGGAGGGCAAAGTATGAGAATATATTCTGAAACTCCTTATTAGTAATAAGTTATTTATAGATATAGATCCTTATAATATTTTAATTTTGCAAACCTTCATGGAATCCGTAAATATTTGTATTTGAATGAACTAAAAGGTGAAGAGTAATGCAAGCCCCATCCCAATAAAGTACTTAGCCTACCATGCAGTGAATGGAAGAAGTAAATCCTAATATTAAAATGGGGAAGAATAAGTAATATATATATATATATATATATATATATATATATATATATATATATATATATATGTATATATATATATATATATATATATATATATATATATATATATATATATATATATATATATATATATATATATATATATTATCCATTCTCCCTTTTAAAAGAGTCTAAACAACTCTTCAAAGACTTAAGCTGCACCATAAAGTTTTTGTTTACACAAAAGATTCCTATAAAAAATGGACATATGTGATTGAATTTTGGGACAAAAATCAAGAATATATTAATCAAAGCAATCAAATTTTGATATCAAGCC
>MU263480.1:0-42211 GCA_020310875.1 Ceratopteris richardii
TGTTGTTAGATAAGTTGTTGTAGTATTTTTTGTGATACATAGCTTGATGGTAATTAGATAGTTTGTATATTATGAATTGTTACGTTGTGAGGTAACTATGGTTAAATGAATGAAATTAATATGAGGGTACTAGGTCAAATGCCTCTTACATCAATACGTCATAGATACATACAGATATGGAAAGTGAGAAAGATATGTGGAAGTTTAATTAGTTGCCCTCAAGATCTCTCATATGAATTAGTCTATGGAATATATTTTGTCCAATTATAAAAAGTAATAAAATAAAAAAACCTATGCTTTTTATTAGAAAGTAGATTGGCAATGTTTAATGTCAAGCTAAAATTGAGATCCTCTAGAGTAAAAAAACAACGAATGAGCTTATTCTAGCATTAAAATCTAATGGACTAAATGGAGAAGGTAATGACATTAATACTAATGAATGCATAAGAGAGAACGTTCAAAAAAGCCCCTCTAGAGTTATCCAAATAGAGATAATCGGATTTATTGGAAAACATTAAGACACTTTTCAGACGTAGCTCAAGCAACTAGGTTAGACTATTGTGGGTCTTAGCTCAAGCCAATTTGGACACTCATATGTGTACATGCTAGTAGAGTAGGAAACTTCTCCTATCTTGATGCACTTCTGGTTATGCAAGCAATGTTGAAGTTGAAGCATGCATATGTGAGATTTACTTATCTATAGAAATCACACTTGGTTACTTGAGCAATATAAGAATTTATTGGAGAAAGATTTTGTGGTCGCTTTTCATGTTTGTGTGTGGAGAGTCCTTGATATATGTATTAGAGCTATCATCATGGTCTAGGTAGTAATGAAAAAGGAGATTAGAATATGAAACTCTTGAAGCCTCATAAATTCTCTCTACTAAAATTCCCTCTCAAGTCCTTCCTAGTGCACAAAAGGTGCCTCAGAGAATAACTATTGCAATGATGAAAATCAAGATAGGGCTCAACTTATTGACCATGGGATCAATAAGTATGATTACAATAGAGAATCATGCAAACACACCCTCTTTCCCTCTCCTTGCCTTAAACTAAGAATGTACACTGTTAATGACTGATCTAGAAGTAAAATTCCTTTCACTAGTCTAAAGAATGAAATCTATTTGAGATAAATTGGAATTTTCTTGAAGAAATCTTCTTCCAAACATTTGCAATGGACTTTTAAGCATGTATTTATACTCGTTTTGTTCATTCTAGATCATAAGTCTCTTCCATCTACCATTACCTCCACAACCATTCACTTGAAAATCCTTGAAGTATTATTTAAATAAGGTAGAATATTTAGATTAAGGTAAGGATGTTGGAGCAAGTCTATGACAAGCCTAAGTATTGGCTTGAGTCCCACAAAGTCTTAGAAGAAGCTTTAAAAAAGACTATGTAAAGTTCACTTGTGAACTACCTCTTGTAACTTTTGAAGAGTTTACTTAATGTAAAAGTAAGAGAATCTTAAGTGGTTGAGTCCACTTGATCAAGAATGGAAAGAGGAGCCACAAATTCGTGATTTGTGGTAGGTAGAGAATCAAATCAATCATTGATTGATTGGAGAGTGATTGAGGAAGTTAGCCTCCCAAACTCAACTATAAATAGATGGCAGTTTTAGTCGTGGTTAGAGAGACCTATGTGAAGACCTCCAAGAGCTGAGCTTTATGCCATATCAAGGTGTGATTACAAGGCACACATATGTATCAGTAAGTCATTGTATTGTACAAGCAATATACTTTCATTTTCATGATTATTTGAGTTCATCTTTCCATGTTCTTGTGAAGTGTACTACTCACTGCCATTACTCTCAGTTTTCTCAGTCAGCTTGCAGAGATGTTTTCTCTGAGCTTGGTGCATCATTTTCAGTGATTTAACTTGGTAAAGTTAGCTCTATAAGTCTACTATATGCTCACAAATTTTCATGACCATTTGGATGTTGCAATCTTCAGTTATGTTCATTTGAAGTCAACAGGGTCTGTTCATCTTCACTTCTCTGTCAGGTACCCGAATTTTTCACTCATCTTGTCAGAGCCATTTATCAGTGGTTACTTATCTAAATTCAGTGATTTAAAGCTTTTGGATTCAGCTTACTGTCTAGTATAACCATACAAATGTTCATAATCATTGCATTCCTACATTTTGAGTTATGTTGATTTTTCTGCTCACTAGTCTCAAACTGTAGCAGCCCGTGAAAATCGGGATGATGTCATCACTTGTTTAAAACTCACTCTCAGTGTGTGGTTTGTTATTTTTGATGAGATTACTCTTGAAAGTTAGCTCTTTAAGTTGCCTAGACTGCCCCAAGAGGAATTGAGCTAATTGCTGTTGTGCTCAGAGAATTATGTAAAACACTGGACAGGTGTATGAACGAAGAATAGCAAGTTTTCACCTCTGAGCTAACTCCAACTTATCTGTTTTGATCTATCTTTTTGAGAGTGATCTTCCAAGGTACATAGGGTGTCTAATACATCCATTGGCAAGATAAAAGGGCCCACCATATACTCTTGGAGTTCATTTGGCTGGTGTAGATCAAGGATTTTGCAACACCTCTTCATCTTCAAGCACATACCTATCCATCTCTTCACAAAGGAAGCCTTAGATTCTAAGCTCTAACTATACTAGAAAAGTGGATTTGAAATATATTTTTCATTACAAGAATATCCACGAAGGTAAAATGATATAATACTATAAAACTTACATAGAAAGTCCAACAACATGATACTAATAAGGATGAATAGCTAAAATAGATAGGATAGGGAGTCCCAGAACCTTGATCATGGATGTAAAGCATCATATGAAAGCTACAAGATCTCCACTTATGGAAATAAAAGAGAGATCACATAGCACTAGGCAAGATTATACCACATGATTACAATATGACAAGACAGGTTCTCTAGTAACTCAAATAGACAAGACTAGAATATGGATCTAGAAAAGAGAAAGAACTAGAAATTAGGAAGTACTCACTTGGAGAGTGCGATTGCCATATATCCAAAGATTGGAAATGACAAGATTGATGATCTATGTCTCTAGTGCCTCTTTAGGTATTTAAGGGTCCTTGTCTTATGTAGGTATGAACTGATCGCATGAATGATGGTAGAAAGTTAAAAAGATCTTCTAACATCAACACAAGTCATGTTGATATTATTTCTAAGGTAGGCATTATCGTGATGTTTCTAGATTTATTTTATTTGTGACCAATCATGAGAGATAAAATTCACATGAAATTTAAAACGAATTCGACATATCTCATTGATACACACAAGTTGAGATGGGACATCGGATGCATGTTGGTACACTCCTCCAGTAATTACAAGAAAAAATTAGGAGTCTTCAAGAAAATCAAGGATTTTTTCAAGTGAATCAAAGGCCTAGCTCATCCTTCATGAAGGAACCCAATGTTTGCATTCTAGAAAAGGTTGATGGGGATCGCATGAAGTTTTGCACAATTATCCAGCAAGTTAAATTGTACATCTCTATGAAACGTGATAGATATCGTGATGAGGCATCCAAGATCAAGTTTAATGGAACTTTTCTCTATGGCCAAACATTATCATGGTTTTCCCTAATTTTGGAGAAGAACTTGGTAGTACAAGTTATGAGGGGTTTCTTTGACAACTCACTATACGCATTTGGAGATGCAGACACCACAGGAGTGGCAAAAACAAAACTATAGAAGCTACATCACTGTAACCATCTTGCCTTTACCTATGCATTAGAATTTAGGTAGTTCAATATGGTGATCTCAATTGGCAGAAGATTATTTCATAAGCCAATGCCTCGACCTATGCAGATAGATGTAACTAGGTGCAACGTTTCACATCACAAGAGAAACAGAGAAGCATAGATAACAATTATGATGCCATATTGTTGAAGGACTCGCCCTATTGCAATCATTGTCCAAAAAATCGAATAAACCCTGATGCATAGTCACCTTTGTAGAGTAGGGAAATAGGAGGTTTTACTTATACAAGAGACCTTACAACAACCCATGATATAGGAACGGGTCTCATAATTCTAGTTACATTCATTGAAACATGTCTTGCCCCTATCAAGTTAAGCAAGCCTTAGAAGACCCTTTCCCTTACAACCCTAGTTTGTTTAGGAGCCTCCTCATATTTCATCGATCAAGGATTGGTTAAGAAACATAGAATCTTGATACTTCAAAAGAACAAAGCAATAATAGTTGAAGTAGTAGATGGACAAGCTCTAGCATCTTAGGATATTACCATGAAAACAACACCATTAAGAGCCACCCTTAGTGAACATCATTCCTACATCTTTTAGAACATAATATTGAGCCTATTATATGAGGTTATCATTGGAATGATCTGGTTACATTCATTGAAACATGTCTTGCCCCTATCAAGTTAATTAAGTCTCATAATTCTAGTTACATTCATTGAAACATGTCTTGCCCCTATCAAGTTAACCAAGCCTTAGAAGACCGTTTCCCTTACAACCCTAGTTTGTTTAGGAGCCTCCTCATATTTCATCGATCAAGGATTGGTTAAGAAACATAGAATCTTGATACTTCAGAAGAACAAAGCAATAATAGCTGAAGTAGTAGATGGACAGGCTCTAGCATCTTAGGATATTACCATGAAAACAACACCATTAAGAGCAACCCTTAGTGACCATCATTCCCACATCTTTTACAACATAATATTGAGCCTAGTATATGAGGTTATCATTGGAATGATCTGGATAAAGAAAGATAGATATGTTATTGTGAAAAGAATACAATCATCTATCAAGATATCTAGAAGAACTTGACATATGGTTAGAGCCAAAAGCCTTCATACATGAAATAAGGAAGGAATGGACATATGATCTATGCCATACCAATGCAGAGTCCAAGAAAGATGATTCAATGAAGCTAAATCGACCTGTACCAAGGTTCTAAAGACGTTTTTGAAAATAAGAATGTACATATCCTCCTAGAGCATAGACTTTATGATTGTGCCATAGAACTTCAGGAGAGAGCACAACCAACTTCGAACCAATCTATAGACTATCCCATAAGGAACTTATAAAACTATGTAATGATATTGATGAGAAATCTCAGAAAATGGTTTTAATCAAACACTTGAAGTCTCTTGAAGGTGCCCCTAGCGTATTTGTAAAGAAGAATGATGGGACTGTTCGAATGTATGTAGACTATTGTGGTTTGAATAAAGTGAGAGTAAAGAATAGGTACCCTCTACCACTTATAACAAGGATGTTTGAATTTCATGGAAACACAAAGCTCTTCATGAAGATTGAATTTCGATAAGTTTCAATCTGTTAAGATAAGACAAGGAGATGAATGGAAGAAAAATTTCGAAGTATGGGCATTTTGAATATATAGTTTATGCCATTGGGTCTCACAAATGCTCTAGTCATCTTTCAACATATGATAAATGATATCTTTTGAGAGTATTTAGATGATTTTATGGTAATATATCTTGATATTATCCTCAAATCTAGAGCTTCATGAATCTCATATAAGGATAGCCCTAGAGAAACTAAGAGAAAATGGTTTATATGTGAAATTGGAGAAGTGCTCTTTCCATCATAGAGAAGTGGAGTTTTTGGGGTACATTGTATTAGAGAAAGGAATCTAAATAGACCTTAAGAAGATAAAGATAATCTTTGATTGGCAATCATCTTCATGTGTTCGAGATATACAATGATTTCTAGGGTCTACCAACTTTTATAGGATATTCATGAGAGATTACTCCATGATAATGACACCGCTTACCATGCTTACAAGAAATGTGAAATGTATATGGACCAAAGAAGCATCAAAAGCCTTTTACACCTTGAAATGAAGGTTCACCACTCTCTCTCTGTCTCTCTCTCTCTCTCTCTCTCTCTCTGTCCCACCCTGCGTGGCAGTCTATCTCATTCTCTATCTATCTCTCTCTCTCTCTCTAGCCCCACGTGGCAATCTCTCTCTCTCTCTCTCTCTCTCTCTCTCTCTCTCTTTCTCTCTCTCTCTCTCTCTCTCTCTCTCTCTCTCTCTCTCTCTCTCTCTAGCTCCGCCACCCTCCCACTCCCGCCTGCAGTCCCTTCTCACAACCCCCGCCTCCCCCTCCTATACCCACCTTCAGCCCCTACATGCCCACAACCCCGCCTCCTCTAACTAAGAGTAGAGGGCAGGGGGAAAGTATTGGCCTTTGATTTTTGCCTTTTGGGTGATTGTGCAGCTAGAGAGGTGAAAGAGAAGAGAGGAGGGTGATTGAGGAGCATCCTTGCAAGCACTATAGCAGGAGTCAAACCACCATCTTGAGTATGTAGGTGATAGTGAAGAAAAAAGAAGAAGGTACTAAACTAGTAGGGGAGTATTTCGGACTCTATGGGGGTGAAGGAGCTCAAAATTAAGCTTGCAAAAGGGAGGGTGGCATTTCCTTCTTGTTGCTTGCGGAGCATCCATAATTTTTTAAGAGAATATGCGATGAGCAGATGTTATGTAGATGTTATGTTATGCGATGAGCAGACTCTCATGGTTCTTAAAGTACACAAATGGATGAGTATGAAGCTCTGACAAGCAACATAGGTGGAATCCCCTATTGCTGGAGTTTTAGCCATTATGGGAATGATGATACTCCAAGAAAAATCTCTAGTATTTTTTTTTGCATAGACATATGATAGCTAAGGCATTGAATTTGGCTTTAAAGTTGTTTGTGAAATAGTCAGAAAATATGAACGTTTATGCCATCGCAAGAAGCTTCAATTCTAGACAAACTAAACAAGAATGCTATTAATTTTAAGAGCTGAAGGAGGTGATTCAGGGTCGAAGAAGTGGAGGCTCTTTATCCCAATGGGAATTCTTGTAGAGAAGAGAGGTGCTCTGAAGAAAGGCTTCATCTTCCTCTCGGATAGCAGAGATTAGATGGGAGAACATCCATCAATAAGGGGATAAAGAGGAGTGAACAGCCATGGCTCGGGTTTATTCCTTAAAGGATAGGTGAGGGCTTCCTTTTAATACAAAGAGCCAAACCTAGAGGGCCCAATCGGGGTGTGAAGTAAAATGTTGTCGATGTCCCCATCCAAAATTCATCAAATTCTAGCGCACTATATTATGAGCCATTTGAAAGAACGTGTGGGCATCCTCTAATAGGTAAAGACCAACATTCACCTCTATCTCTTTGTATCGCAGTGCAATCTCTCTCTCCACCCACACTCCACTCCACCGTCCCCCAACTCTACCCACCCTCCACTCCACCCACCCTCCATTCCACCCACCCTCAACTCCACCCACCCTCCACTCCACCACCCTCCACTCCACCCTCGCCCACTCCACCCACCCTCCAAACCACCCACCCTCCACTCCACCCACCCGCCACTCTACCCTCCCCCAACTCCACCCATCCTCCACTCCACCCACCCTCCCTCAACTCCTTCCAGCCTCCACTCCACCCTCCCCCAACTCCATCTGCCCTCCACTCCACCCAACTCCACCACCCTCCACTCCACCACCCTCAACTCCATCCACCCTGCACTCCACCCTCTCCCAACTCCACCCACCCTCCACTCCACCCACCCTCAACTCCACCCACCTTCAACTCCACCCACCCTCAACTCCATGCACCCTCCACTCCACATACCCTCAATTCCACCCACCCTCCATTCCACCCTCTCCCCACTCCACCCACCTTCAATTTCACTCCACCCACGGCAACCTCAACTCCACCCACCCTCCACTTCACCCTCTCCCAACTCCACCCTCTCCACTCTACCACCCTCAACTCCACCCACCCTCCACTCGACCCTCTCCCAACTCCACCCACCCTCCACTCCACCCACCCTCAACTCCACCCACCCTCAACTCCACCCACCCTAAACTCCACTCCACCCATGGCAACCCTAACTCCACCCACCCTAAACTCCACCCACCCTAAACTCCCCTCCACCCACCCTCAACTCCACCCACCCTCCACTCCACCCTCTCCCAACTCCACCCACCCTCAACTCCACTCCACGCACGGCAACCCCAACTCCACCCACCCTCCACTCCACCCTCCCCAAACTCCACCCACCCTCCACCTCCACTCCACCCTCCCCCAACTCCACCCACCCCTCCACTCCACCTACCCTCAACTCCACCCACCTCCACTCGACCCACCCTCAACTCCACCCACCCTCCACCCTACCCACCCTCAACTCCACCCACCCTCCACTCCATCCACCCCACCCTCAACTCCACTCCACCCTCTCCCAACTCCACCCACCCTCAACTCCACTCCACCCACTCTACCACCCTCAAATCCAACCACCGTCCACTCCACCCGCCCTCCACTCCACCATGCTCCACTCCACCCACCCTCCACACCACCCACCCTCAACTCCACTCCACCCTCTCCCAACTCCACCCACCCTCAACTCCAGTCCACCCACGACAACCCCAACTCCACCCTCCCTCCATTCCACCCTCCCCCAACTCCACCCACCCTCCATTCCACCCACTGTCCACTCCACACACCTCAACTCCACCCACCCTCCACCCACCACCTCCCACCACTCCAACACCTCCCACCACCCACCACCTCCCACCACCTCCCACCACTCCCCAGACCACCCACACCACCCACACTAACCACCACCTCCCCACCACTCCCCACACCACCCACACCACCACCTCTCACCACTCAATTTGTAAGAAAGGCAAAAAATTGATACTCAAGTTTCTATGACATCAGAAGATGATTTCTTTTGTGATCAGATGGTCAATAGCTACTAACATAATTATGTGACGTTATGTGAAGGATGTGCATCTGAGGGTCATTACAATATCACGGGCAGCACATAATGAGGATCCTACAATCTTTACTTAGGAGCTCATAAGTGAACCAAGATGTCCAATCCAATTGATTTGTTTTGGTTGAGAGAGAGACCTCAGCTTGTATTCAAAAGTGACCATAAAGGTAAAAAGGTAAATGAGTGTTGCCACCATTCGCGACGACTTCCTATTTTGAGGATCTAATTCAAAATTGGAGGCCAGTTCCATATTTGATCTACTCCTCCAATTTTGGGGCAATCAATCGCGCATATTCAGTTAACATGGGAAATCAGCAAGGCCCTCTTGGCCTATTGGAGCCTATAAAACCAATGGACTAGTACTCATTGGAGCCACATATACATACACGCACGAGGTATTTTCGATCCTCTCTTTGCACTCTATGGCTACAAGCCTACTCTAGGAAGTCACTCTATGGTGAGAATAGAGAGCATGGGCTTCCCAGTGGAGGGCTAATAGCACTGTAGTGTAAAGAAGTGGCTTGGTTTTGTCATTTAGTGTGAGTCAGTGGTATTTCCATGCTCTTCCCCTTAGAGAAAGTTTTCATATCTTTGTACTGGTCAGTGCAAGCCTTTATCTAGTTGTATTCGCTGTATTGGACGGATCTCGTGTACTGATTTTGTGTAGTTCTGGTTATATCTTTTGCCTATATTGGAATCATCTCTCTCCATTAAAGAGTGGTTTCGTCCTTCACTATTGTCATTTGTCATTAATCTTGTATCTGAGTATCTACAATACCGTGTATCTATTTCGATCGTGCCTCCTCATAGAAATGTTAAAGGGTATACTTCCCTAAGGAGAATCTTCCTTGAGTAGGCAAAGTACTGGAAGTACAGATTGCATATTCTTGATAAAAGTGGGTACCCCAGTACCTCCTCTATAGTTTGGCACGCACGGTGGGACACTTGCATTTCTGTGAGAGGCTCTGAGCATAGAAATAGTCCTTTTCCACTATTTTTGCCCTATTTCATCTTGCAAGTAGGTACATGACCCATATGCAAGCAAATAAGCAGCCTCATTGTGTATAGAGGAGCCTTAAAAACTCAACTTTACCTTCGAATAGTGAACCAACATCCCCTCTACCTCCTTTGAATTTATGTGTTGATTTGGATGTGACTCCACTGTCAAAGGAGAAATATAGGAGAACATTAGATTTGTCCTCAGATACATCACAGGAAACACCAATGGCAATGGAGGATCTCTCTCACTTACTCTCTAGACCCAATATCAAGTTCCCTACCTTTAAGGGACAAGCTTATGAGGATGCTAATGATCATGTGAGGAGATTCATCTCCCTTTGCCACTTGGGAGGCTCTAAAGACGGGTTCTCACAGACATTTGGACCAAGTGACTCCTCAAAAAGAGCTCTAGATCAGCTAGAGAACCTTAGGCTAAGATCAGGTGAATCCTTTCATGAACTTCACACTAGGACAGAAGCACTTGTTGCACGTCTGCCACATGCTTCAAGTGATTGCTTGGTTAAAAAATGGATAAAAAAAGCTCTGTGAAGGTCATCCCGTGCACCCTTGGCAGACTACCAAAGCTCAAGGTTATCTGTTTTTATAAAGGATGAAGCTCTCACTAGTGTGATCATAGATGGACGCTCTGGCATCAATTGGATGCCAAATTTCACAATGAGGAAACTGAATTTGAACCCCACCAAGATGGCACCATTCACAGTTACACTAGCAGATCACATCGGGTTGCACCTCTCGACATTATTGAAAAGGTACTAATGATAGTATAGGGTTGTCACTTCGTTCTAGATGTTGTTGTTATTGCACTTCCACAGGAGACTTCGTACCTTTTACTCGTGGGGAGGCCTTGGCTAAGGCAAGCAAAGCTTTGCAAGATTGGGGGAAAAACAAACTGTGGATTTCGTTAAACACTAATAGCTAGCTGCAACTACATTTGGAAGAAGGATTCGACTCAAGGAAGACTACTGGGTATATTGTAGACACTCAGGTAAGGCCCTCTTTACTGCAAGAAGAAGATACATTATTGAATTGGATGATGGAAAGTACAGTGTTGCACGCTGGAAATCAATGAAATAGAGGAAGATGTTGCAGATGAAGGAGTTGCAGAAAGTGCCTTGAAGTTCACAAGGAATTAGAGAATGAGAGTTTGCACTTGAATACAAACATTGAAGGGGCAACAAATATAGAAGTATAAGGAAGGGAAAGTCAGGAGTCTGAATGCAGAGAAGATCTCCCCTTTTCAGATATACCTCAAGGATGGACCAGAGAACATATTGCAGAGTATAAGCTAAATTCCACTCCTGCACACAGTAGAGATGATTTCTCAAGTAAGAATAGTCCTGAAACACTGGTTCAAGAAGTAAATAAGGCTTTCACTGCAATTTCAATGGTTGTTAAGAAGAATATTAGACTTTCAAAACTCTTTCTAAATTATTAATTTTTTTCCTTAAAAATTTAGCTGCTTTCAAAGACCTCTGAAGGTCCTCCTAGTGCGTGTAAAGAGCCATATAGAATAGCTCATAAAAAGGTGATAATCAAGAGAAGATTGAGCTTAATGGCATGGCCTCTATAAGTATGATTACATGAAAAACTCTTAGAGTCACTCGCTCCTTCCCACTCTTTTCCTTAAACTAAGTTTGTATCTTTAAATTACTCAAATAGGAATACAACTCTTTTCATTGGCCTCTATCATAAAATTTATTTCAACTTAGTTGGAATATCCCTAAGAAACATTTTTTAAACTTTCCTAATGGGTTTCTAAGAATATATTCTAGATAGAGTGTCCAACCTGTAATTTTCACTCGTTGTGTCTAATTACACATGACATTGAGCTCATTTCCTCCACAATGGCTCAATTGAAAATCTTACAAAATTACTATGTTGTGGCCATTGAGTATAATCGAGAAGATTATGAAAACATCCTTTTGGTTACAAGGATTCTTTAAAAGGAGAGTGTTTTTTCGAGGATTTTTCACAAGCATCCACTTGAGCTAAACTGAATTAACTTCAACACCCTAAGACACATGTCCAAGATAATGTGTATAGACTCCAATAGAAGAGGAAACCTGCTAAGTTCTACTATAAGCATGGTTACATATGTATTGGTGGAGGCTACATATGCACACATGGCTTAGACTAATAACTATATAATTGTCAACTGAATAGAGATTTCATGGTTATTTCTAATGGATGTGTGGAATCTCCTTGACATTTTCTTTTCATATCTTTTAAGACATCATAGTTCTTAAATATAAAACTTAATAGTGCTTTTATCTTCGATGTCTATGTGATTAGCTTGCATATTATGACGATGAATCCATTGAATAGAAAATGCAAATTCATTCATATGATATGCCAAACATTAAGATTGTTATTGAAAATCATTGAAAAAGGATATTACATTTTTTAAATCAGAGAATGGATCTATTTACACCTCTTCAACATAGATGAAATCAATATCAAATGATCAAGATACCTCCAACTTTGAAATGATATATTTGTACTTAGTTCTAGCTATGATTTAGGTTATTTACCAAGATATCACATTGTGGTATAAGATAATCGATTATCTAGCTATCTAGATGCATTTAAGTTCAAAATGAAAGATTACTTAATTCTAGTTACGATTAAGGGTAATCTTTAGTTCTATAGAATTTTAGTAATATCTAAATGGCTCAAACAAACCAATTTCAACTTTTAAATCCATTTTTGGCGCATTATTAAAAGAAACATAAAGCAATTGACACGTCTCAAGTAGTGGAATTTGAAGATGGGGATCTGAAATAGAAAAACTTTTTGATTTTCAGTAGCTGAACATTCAAGTAAAATAAAAAACCTTTATAACTACATGTAATAGTTGAGGTAGATCTCAATCACTACGATAACTCTATTTCTATGGAAATATTGAAGATTTAGAACACGATATTCTTCATGACATGGAATTGAAGAATCTGAGAAACCCGTAGATATGTGTAAGAAATGCAATATTTTTCAGTAATGTTTTAAGCTTAAATACCAACAAACAAGCAAGCCTTATTTCATGGCGCGTATCTTGAGTACTAAGGTAGATCTTCAGCAACATCTTTAGCGGGACGTCGAGAGTGCAATACTCTATCTGGAAAAAATCGTGATAGATGATTTAAGTTAAGAAAAGTGTTTGAGATCCAAAAATGTCCATTTCAACTTAGTATGATATATTACAATCAATTTGATTTTGTAGGAGCATGTTGAATCATCGACACAATAAGAAAATTGGTTTAACAGCCAATGCAAAAGGGTACTGCCTCAAGTCTAGATTGTTCTTAGAACTAAATGCATGAAAAAGAGTTCAGTCTATTATTCAGCTACAATCTTTTGAGCACTAATGTTTCACTTTAGGTTTTTTGCAATATATTTTCTCATCGTCGCCTTTAATATTATATATTACGCATAATGAAGCTTTGATCCGAGTAGCAATCTCATATTTATATCCGAAATTGCGTAGCTCGAATCCCAAGAGCCTTTTTAGTTGATAATCTATGTAGATCAACTAAAAGTAGCAGCTTTGTTTGATAATCCACGAAAATAGGTAAATGAGGTTTTACTTTGAGTACGCACAGTGTGCTACTTCTGCTTTTTTATAGCCGATCAGGAGGGAACTGTCTTTTGTGTGGAAGTACATAGGGTTTACCACTTTCATGTCTATGGGGAAATGATGTTCTTGAAGTACTCCCACATTAAATTTTCTGGATATTTGAAGTTCATTAGATTACTTTTCTAGATTGAAGCAATATGCTTTCAGCTACTATAGAGTCTGAAAAGTATGTCCACGACTACTTGAAGATCAGGATTCCATTAATCACTTCAGATCTTTGAGTTCACTGTACACATGGAACCTTGCATTTATAGTAAAGTAATATGTTTCTTTGGTCTTGTCCAGCTACAAAGTTAGGTCTAGAATCTGTTGGTAACACGGTTTCTAGGATTCGGCATGGTCTCGGAGACTTTGTATATATAGAAAGGAAGAGCGCTATGGATGACATCGATGGACCCCCATGCTATCCGTTTAAAAACAGAACAGATTGTCAACGATGGTCCGATCTTCTTTGACTAAAATTGTCATTCACACTGACAAATGAGTTGTCCACCTCAAACGTAAAATATCCTCATCAGTGTCCGTAGTAGTCGCGCGGCAAAGCTCAAACGTTACGACTTTCGAAGTATAATTTTAATTCTTCTAAACAACGAAAAGGGAAACTGAAAATCGAAGTTTCTTATGGGTACTTTATCTGCTTGCCGTCTATATGAATACTGAATCACAGAAGTCGACTAAAGAGTAGTTTTCATACAATTTTTGCAGAACTCGACTAAAGAGTAGTTTTCATACAATTTTCTGCGTTTGAAGATGAAAATAGAATGATGTGCAGAAGCAAATGTAGAATTGACCATCTAGAGTACATCCATTGCGATATATAAAATACCTGCTTATAAACACACACACACACACACAATGTTGGATGGTTTCAACTTCAACCTCTCGTGTACGGTATCATCTTTTAAAGCTTCAATGCTTCTGCTCGGAAAATCTCCCAAAAGCTTTTCTTCTAGAGTAAATGCAATGAGCGTCGACATCCGTTGAGACTTCTATAATATAGCAACTCTTCTAAAATACGGAAGGGGATCGGGTATCTTGGAAATCTTCTAAAATGTCAATTGCGAAGTAGTATGATATGTTACAATCAATGAGTTGTTTTGCAGGAGCATGTTGAATGATATAGATAATAAGAAAGTGGATTTGATAGCCAATGCAAAAGGTACTAACGCATGTGTAGATTGTTCTTACAGAGGTTTGCTTTTTTCCTCACTACCATAATAACGGAGCCGAGAAATTCACGTACATATAGATAATTCATGTATATATTATTTTAGTTTTATTTCGACGCATGTAAAACCGATCAGCATGGTGTATGCTTATGTGATTTCTAAAGTGTCCCATTATCATTGTGTGAGATAAGTTGTAGTATTTATTTTATAATTTTTTTTTGGTAATTAAGGTGGTTTGAGTGTAATGGAATCTCATGATTTGAGCCGAATATTGTGATATGGATGATATCAACATCAGGGATCTTAGGCAAATGCCGCTTAGATCAAACTCGTGAAAGATACGTACAAAGATGGAAATTGACAATCTATGATAACATTTGTTTAATAGAGCTCAAGATTGTATAAAAAGTAAATTATGGATTACCTTTTTGAGCAATTATTTACATTTGTAAAAGTAAATTCCTTTGCTTTCATCCATAAAATAGCAGACAAAGTATAAAGTCAAGTTTATATTATGATCTTTTGGAGTAATAGACAATGAATGAACTTAACCTGGTGGTTAAGTACGTGTATGGGAGGCAGAAGATCCTCAATCAATCCCCATGACTGCATAGGGAAGAGTATTTTGGAAGAAAAATCTCTAATAGAATCCATATTGATTAAATTTGAGTTAACTTAAGTACAGTACGACCATGTGAGGCTTAGCTTGATTTATTTAGAACAGACACATGGTAAACTTAGATCAGTACAAGTAGCACACCTAACATATTTAGATGCTATTACAAGAGCACACTTGAGTAATAATAGTCCAATGATGGTTATACATACATTAGTGGAGGTTAAACATCCAAAATCTAGCTTTATTTAATTCCTTAGATCATGATCACTTAGGTTAGCTATATAATATTTTTTTGGATGGTGATTTCGTGATTATTTCTCATCTTTATGGAGAGAGTCGTTAATAGTGGCATTAAAGCTTTCATTGGAATATCACTTGTTTTGAAGAATAATATTAAAATTTCAAAAATCTTTCTAGATTATTAAATATTTTTTTCACAATTTTACTTGGTTTCAAACCCCTCTCAAGGGACTCCTTGCGCGTCTAAAGAGCCATATAGAATACCTCATAAGAAGGTGGAAATGGAGACAAGATGGAGCCTAGAGCAAAAAGGCTTAATTTCAATTACTCCCTCCTTCCCACTCTTTTCCTTGGACTAAGAGTGTACTCTTTAAGTTACTCACCTAGGATACAACTCTTTTCATTGAACTTTGTTGGCATTTTCCTAAGAAAACTTTGTGGAAACTTTCCTAAGAATTTTTTTTTTTAAATGTTCTAATGGGTTTCTAAGAATATATTTCTACATAGAGTATCCAATCTGTATTTTAGCTCCTTCTATGGAATTACACATGACTTTGAGCTTATTTCCTCCACAATAGCTGAACTGAGAATCTTATGAGAGAACTATATTGTGGACAACGAGTATAATCGATAAGATTATGAAATAATGTTTTTGATTACAAGGTTGTCCAAAACAGAGACATTACAAATTATAACTTTCTCATGTTCCACTTTTTATTTCTAAAAACGTCTCAAAACAATAAAAATTGGACCCATTTCTAATTATTCTAGTGAAATGATAACGTGCATTCCAAAAGGAGAGAAAGAATCATAGTATTTCATTTCATAATCCTTCCTTTACATCTCGCTTGTAATTTTCAGTGCCATGAGAAAATAGAATAACCTAAGACATTACTAATTACACGTATGTTTATAAATCATCGTGGACAACCAAAATATACCCCTAACATCAAAGAGGTGTAAATAAAAAAGCAATCCATTTTTCTTCCCCTCACGTAGACCATGCATGCTCATTCTATACCGTAATAAGAAAATACTTATCAAAAGCCGAATTCTTCAAGACTCAAGAAAGATCCTACGGATTTCACTTTTGTAATATCTTTCTAACTGTATTTGTACATTAGTAAAACAAATGGAATCTCAAAATAGAAGTTCTAATTGGTACAATATCTGCTAGCTGTCTGCACAAATATTGAATCGCATAACTTGATTCAGAAGTACATTTCATTCAGTTCTCTGTCTTTGAAGACGAAGATTGACCGACATGCAGAAAGAAATGTAGAATAAACTACCTAGAATACATCTTTCGCTATCTATAAAGTGCTTTCAATTGAAATTTCAATATTTTGTATTAGTCTGTCATTTAGATGGTTTTATGGTCCATGTATCGTGTATGGTATCATAAGCTCTAATATAGAGTCAGAAAAGAGAGGAGCAAGAAGGCGATAACGGGGAAGAAACAATGAAACCTTCTTGATATCATTTGATATGTCTTCCCTCTTCACCATATGTAGGTCATTAGTCAGGTCATTATTGTTACCCTTATTCTTACCATATGTAGGAAAAAAATCCAGTTTAGTAGTCTTACCTCTTAAACATACGTAGATCATCGAGGTCGTCTTTAGATGCCAAAGTGCATAGTTCGAATACGATAAAAGAATAAGATTTATTATTTCTTAATCACAAAGGTATTTTCACTTGACTATATAAAAAGATCAATGAAAAAAATTCCGTTTCTTTGTTAATGAATGAAAATAAGTGAGTCTAAAAGGAAGAATGATCGTCTCTGGATCCGAAAGTGCATAGTTCGTGTGAAATAAAAGAGTAATCCTTACTATTTCTTAGTAACGATAGTTTTTTTTTACTTTATTATCTATATTGATCAATGAAAAAATCCATTTCGTTTCATAACCCACTAAAATATGTAAATCGTACAGATAAGGCTGTCATCTGTCTACGTACAGTGTACTAGTCCTACGTGTTTCTATCTGATCATGAGTGAGCTGTCTCTTCTGTAGTAGTACATACGGTCTTCGAGTTTCATGCCTATGGGGAAACCATGTTTGAATTACTTCCGCATTAAATTTTCTTGATGATCGCAACTCATTACGTTACTTTTCTAGATAGAGCCTTATGAACTCAGCTACTATAGGGGCAAAAAGTCGGCGCACCGAATACTAAAAGATACGGCTTCAAATATTTGCCTGAGCACTTTGAACCGAAAACATCGGTCGTGCTGACAATGAGAACTCCACCACCTCAGAGATAAGATATCCACATCAGTCTTCGTCGTAGTCTATGGGTAAAGCTCCTCAAGGACTAATTTCTGTACTAAGATTTCAACTGTATTCGTAAAGAACAAAAGGAAAGGGAAACTGAAACTCGAAGTTTTTAATTAGCACTGTATCGGCTCGCCGTCTGCACAAATTTTGTATCGGAGAACCCGATCCAAGACTACTTTTCCTTCAGTTTTTTGGTGTTGAAGATGAAAATGGAAGGAGTTCCAGAAAGAAATGTAGACTTGAGTACCTAGCGTGCATCCATCGAGATTCATAGAATACTTGCTAATAAACTTCCGAATATTATAGCAGTGTACTCCTTAATGATTTGCATGGAAAACTCGCAAAACTCCTCCCAATGATTAAAGACAAGCTTGCATATGATGCGAGAAAAACAAGAAGCGAGAAGGGCGATAGCGGGGAGTTATCTGCTGAGAATTCGACGCAGGCATGCTGTAGACAAAAAACGATAGAGGGACACGGGCAAAAATGAGGAACAAAGTATGAGCGATCTCTACAAACGATGACAAATTTTATTTATTGATTTCTGTTTTGAAATTAGCCAATTTATAAGTCGATTAAGTTCCTAAGAATATATTGAACAGCACACTTGAGATGTAAAGAGGTATGGATGGAGAACTTCTTATACTCTTGATAATATTTGTGAGCTTCAATGTTTAGCTAGACTACACAAAGAAACATGTCAGAGCTAGCTCGGGTCAAATAGGACAAACATACGTCAGACTTAACTAAAGTCAATTAGGAAACCAAACATGTGTCGACAATAATAGACTAGGATGCGTGTCCAATTGTGGTCTGGTCATGGTTATACATGCATTTCTAGAGGTTAAGTATACATATAAGAGGCTTGTTTAACTCTAGAGATCATGCTCCATCACGTGAGGTACATAATATTAGTTTTGTGGAAAGATCATGGTCATTCCCCATGTTTGTGCGTGGAGATTCCTTTATAGTGGTAAGTTTCTCATGAAAGTCATGGTAGTTGGGAAAAAGAAGATCAAAATCTTAATGCTCTTGATGCATTAATATTATTATTATTTAGAAACGTTTTGGTGGTTTGAATGTCCTCTTAAGGGATTCCTTGTGTGCAAAAACTCCTTTAGAGAACAACGCATGAAAAGGTGACCATCAAGAAAAGGTTGAGCCTAGTGCCCATAGGCTGAATGACTATGAATACTGTGCAAACTCATGCAAGTACATCCTCTTTGCCTCTCTTTTCCATGAAGTAAGAGTCAAATCATTGATTATTCAACCATGAACTAAATTCTTTTGATTGGGTTTTTAGATCTTATCCCCTAAGAAATGTTATTTTGAGCTTGGTTCCTTCTATCTAAGAACTCCTTTTGACTGGGTTCAATGTGTATCTTGGTTCCTTCTATCTAATTGAAAATGACCATATAATTACTTTCTCAACAAGAAATTACCTCATCGTATTGAGATATTGTATGCTAAGTGACCAAACACACAAAGTAATATTAAGAGATTAGAAGATAGTGCCCTTTCACTATACTAGGAGATTATTGAAATATTATTTTGATTAAAATATTGTCAAAATTTCAACAGTATCATAAGAGTATAAAACTCATATAGGATTTCACACAATCAAAAACTAATCGGTATAAGTTACTTTAGTAGATAGGATACACTAGATCCCACAACCCATGGTTTGAGAATCACAAGAGACTGGTTGATGAAAATAAGCTAGGTAGAAGAGAGAACTTATCATGGATAAAAATGGAACCACCTTTCTTCTACAATTTCATGTGGATTTTCATATCTTATGATTGGTTCAGAATCCATTTTCTTTTTTTCTTGCTTTGAGGAAAGAAACCAGAGATTGGTGGAAGGGGGTGATTTAATTATATTTCACATAAACTCTAGGTTTATGTATATATATAATTAACATAATTCTTACTTTTAGTTCATTACAATGCATGGAACAACAAATCATATCATTTATGCTTATATGATTCCTAAACTGATCAATTCTCTTGTTGTTAGATAAGTTGTTGTAGTATTTTTGTGATACAAAGCTTGATGGTAATTAGATAGTTTGTATATTATGAATTGTTACGTTGTGAGGTAACTATGGTTAAATGAATGAAATTAATATGAGGGTACTAGGTCAAATGCCTCTTACATCCAATACGTCATAGATACATACATATATGGAAAGTGAGAAAGATATGTGGAAGTTTAATTAGTTGCCCTCAAGATCTCTCGTATGAATTAGTCTATGGAATATATTTTGGCCAATTATAAAAAGTAATAAAAATAAAAACCTATGCTTTTTATTAGAAAGTAGATTGGCAATGGTTAATGTCAAGCTAAAATTGAGATCCTCTAGAGTAAAAAAACAACGAATGAGCTTATTCTAGCATTTAAATCTAATGGACTAAATGGAGAAGGTAATGACATTAATATTAATGAATGCATAAGAGAGAACGTTCCAAAAAGCCCCTCTAGAGTCATCCAAATAGAGATAATCGGATTTATTTGGAAAACATTAAGACACTTTTCAGACGTAGCTCAAGCAACTCGGTTAGACTATTGTGGGTCTTAGCTCAAGCCAATTTGGACACTCATATGTGTACATGCTAGTAGAGTAGGAAACTTCTCCTATCTTGATGCACTCCTGGTTATGCAAGCAATGTTGAAGTTGAAGCATGCATATGTGAGATTTACTTATCTATAGAAATCACATTTGGTTACTTGAGCAATATAAGAATTTATTGGACAAAGATTTTGTGGTCGCTTTTCATGTTTGTGTGTGGAGAGTCCTTGATATATGTATCAGAGCTATCATCATGGTCTAGGTAGTAATGAAAAAGGAGATTAGAATATGAAACTCTTGAAGCCTCATAAATTCTCTCTACTAAAATTCCCTCTCAAGACCTTCCTAGTGCACAAAAGGTGCCTCAGAGAATAACTATTGCAATGATGAAAATCAAGATAGGGCTCAACTTATTGACCATGGGATCAATAAGTATGATTACAATAGAGAATCATGCAAACACACCCTCTTTCCCTCTCCTTGCCTTAAACTAAGAATAGACACTGTTAATGACTGATCTAGAAGTAAAATTCCTTTCACTAGTCTAAAGAATGAAATCTATTTGAGATAAATTGGAATTTTCTTGAAGAAATCTTCTTCCAAACATTTGCAATGGACTTTTAAGCATGTATTTATACTCGTTTTGTTCATTCTAGATCATAAGTCTCTTCCATCTACCATTACCTCCACAACCATTCACTTGAAAATCCTTGAAGTATCTTATTTAAATAAGGTAGAATATTTAGATTAAGGTAAGGAAGCCTTAGAGTCTAAGCTCTAACTATACTAGAAAAGTGGATTTGAAATATATTTTTCATTACAAGAATATCCACGAAGGGAAAATGATATAATACTATAAAACTTACATAGAAAGTCCAACAACATGATACTAATAAGGATGAATAACTAAAATAGATAAAATATAGGGAGTCCCAGAACCTTGATCATGGATGTAAAGCATCATATGAAAGCTACAAGATCTCCACTTATGGAAATAAAAGAGAGATCACATAGCACTAGGCAAGATTATACCACATGATTACAATATGACAAGACAGGTTCTCTAGTAACTCAAATAGACAAGACTAGAATATGGATCTAGAAAAGAGAAAGAACTAGAAATTAGGAAGTACTCACTTGGAGAGTGCGATTGCCATATATCCAAAGATTGGAAATGACAAGATTGATGATCTATGTCTCTAGTGCCTCTTTAGGTATTTAAGGGTCCTTGTCTTATGTGGGTATGAATTGATCGCATGAATGATGGTAGAAAGTTAAAAAAGATCTTCTAACATCAACACAAGTCATGTTGATATTATTTCTAAGGTACGCATTATCGTGATGTTTCTAGATTTATTTTATTTGTGACCAATCATGAGAGAAATTCACATCAAATTTAAAACGAATTTGACATATCTCATTGATACACACAAGTTGAGATGGGACATCGGATGCATGTTGGTACACTCCTCCAGTAATTACAAGAACAAATTAGGAGTCTTCAAGAAAATCAAGGATTTTTTGAAGTGAATCAAAGGCCTAGCTCATCCTTCATGAAGGAACCGAATGTTTGCATTCTAGAAAAGATTGATGGGGATCGCATGAAGTTTTGCACATTTATCCAGCAAGTTAAATTGTACATCTCTATGAAACGTGATAGATATCATGATGAGGCATCCAAGATCAAGTTTAATGGAACTTTTCTCTATGGCCAAACATTATCATGGTTTTCCCTAATTTTGGAGAAGAACTTGGTAGTACAAGATTATGAGGGGTTTCTTGGAGAACTCACTATACGCATTTGGAGATGCAGACACCACAGGAGTGGCAAAAAACAAAACTATAGAAGCTACATCACCTTCACCATCTTGCCTTTACCTATGCATTAGAATTTAGGCATTTCATATGTGATCTCACCTGGCATGAAGATTATTTCATAAGCCAATTTAGATGGGGTTTAGGAAATGATGTGAAGGACCTTCTTCTCATGATGCCAGAGATTAACAAATTGAATGAATACATCACCTAAGATATTTAATGTGATAACCAACTTCTTGAAAGGAAAGAAGAAAAACAAATAGAAGGAAGAATTCACCAATGGAAGCCCTTCCAACCCTCTCCAAAAGATGACTCTATGCCTCGACTTATGTAGATAGATGTAACTAGGTTGCAACGTTTCACATCACAAGAGAAACAGAGAAGTAGAGCTAACAAATTATGCCCATATTGTTGAAGGACTCACCCTATTGCAATCCATTGTCCAAAAAAAGGGAATAAACCCTGATGCAGAGTCACCTTTGTAGAGTAGGGAAATAGGGAGGTTTACTTATACAAGACATCTTACAACCAACCCATGATATAGGAACGGGTCTCATAATTCTAGTTACATTCATTGAAACATGTCTTGCCCCTATCAAGTTAACCAAGCCTTAGAAGACCCTTTCCCTTACAACCCTAGTTTGTTTAGGAGCCTCCTCATATTTCATCGATCAAGGATTGGTTAAGAAACATAGAATCTTGATACTTCAGAAGAACAAAGCAATAATAGTTGAAGTAGTAGATGGACAAGCTCTAGCATCTTAGGATATTACCATGAAAACAACACCATTAAGAGCAACCCTTAGTGAACATCATTCCTACATCTTTTAGAACATAATATTGAGCCTAGTATATGAGGTTATCATTGGAATGATCTGGTTACATTCATTGAAACATGTCTTGCCCCTATCAAGTTAATTAAGTCTCATAATTCTAGTTACATTCATTGAAACATGTCTTGCCACTATCAAGTTAACCAAGCCTTAGAAGACGGTTTCCCTTACAACCCTAGTTTGTTTAGGAGCCTCCTCATATTTCATCGATCAAGGATTGGTTAAGAAACATAGAATCTTGATACTTCAGAAGAACAAAGCAATAATAGTTGAAGTAGTAGATGGACAAGCTCTAGCATCTTAGGATATTACCATGAAAACAACACCATTAAGAGCAACCCTTAGTGACCATCATTCCCACATCTTTTACAACATAATATTGAGCCTAGTATATGAGGTTATCATTGGAATGATCTGGATAAAGAAAGATAATTAAGATATTTATTGTGAAAAGAATACAATCATCTATCAAGATATCTAGAAGAACTTGACATATGTTGGAGCCAAAGCCTTCATACATGAAATAAGGAAGGAATGGACATATATGATCTATGCCATACCAATGCAAGAGTCCAAGAAAGATGATTCAATGGAGCTAAATTGACCTGTACCAAGGTTCTAAAGACGTTTTTGAAAATAAGAATGTACATATCCTCCTAGAGCATAGACTTTATGATTGTGCCATAGAACTTCAGGAGAGAACACAACCAACCTTCGAACCAATCTATAGACTATCCCATAAGGAACTTATAAAACTACGTAATGATATTGATGAGAATCTCAGAAATGGTTTTATCAAACACTTAAAGTCTCTTGAAGGTGCCCCTAGCGTATTTGTAAAGAAGAATGATGGGACTCTCCGAATGTATGTAGACTATTGTGGTTTGAATAAAGTGAGAGTAAAGAATAGATACCCTCTACTACTTATACCAAGGATCTTTGAATTTCATGGAAACACAAAGCTCTTCATGAAGATTGAATTTCGATAAGTTTCAATCTTGTTAAGATAAGACAAGGAGATGAATGGAAGAAAAAATTTCGAAGTATGGGCATTTTGAATATATAGTTATGCCATTGGGTCTCACAAATGCTCTAGTCATCTTTCAACATATGATAAATGATATCTTTTGAGAGTATTTAGATGATTTTATGGTAATATATCTTGATATTATCCTCAAATCTAGAGCTTCATGAATCTCATATAAGGATAGTCCTAGAGAAACTAAGAGAAAATGGTTTATACGTGAAATTGGAGAAGTGCTCTTTCCATCATAGAGAAGTGGAGTTTTTGGGGTACATTGTATTAGAGAAAGGAATCTAAATAGACCTTAAGAAGATAAAGATAATCTTTGATTGGCAATCACCTTCATGTGTTCGAGATATACAATGATTTCTAGGGTCTACCAACTTTTATAGGATATTCATGAGAGATTACTCCATGATAATGACACCGCTTACCAAGCTTACAAGAAATGTGAAATGTATATGGACCAAAGAAGCATCAAAAGCCTTTTACACCTTGAAATCAAGGTTCACCATTTCTCCAATTCTAGTTCACCTTGATGCTAGAAAGCCCTTCTTCCTAGAGACAAATGCATTAGAGTTTGCTCTAGGGGCCATTCTATCCTTGATTGATACCTAAATCCACTTGCATACTATTCAAGGAAATTTTCTAGCAATTAATAATGAAATCCATGAAAAAGGACTTCTTACCATAATGGATGTGTTTGATACTTGGCATCACCATTTAGAAGGAGAAACTCATAAAGTTATTGTTTATATAGATCACAAGAACTTGTATTATTTTATGACCACCTTCATCCTCAATAGAAGGCCATCTCAATGGAGTAAATTTTTATCGAGGTTTGAGTTTGGTATCACATAGCATCTTGGATGCTATGAATGTGAGTCACATGCCTTGTCACGAAGATCTTACCTTGCACCAAAGAAAGAAGAGGAGGCCTTTGATCAACAAGAGAGTATTTTACTCAAGCCTGAGCATCTCCACTTAGCACCTATCTCTTCACGTCATCATCAAGATTTGGCCTTGATTCATTTGATGCATGATAGTCTAGCACAAGATGAATTTTTTCGTAATATTAAGCAAAAGCTAAACAAGGAAAAGTTCAAGAAGTAAGTTAATTTCAGGAAAAAGATAGGTAAATATTCTATAAGAACCTATTGTATGTCCCTTCAACAAAGCCTAGGATTCAAGTACTTCAACAGCGTCATGACAATTGTAGTGCGCAAGCCGGCCCAGTCTCCCTCTCTCTCTCTCTATCTCTCTCTCTCTGTCTCTCTCTCTCTCTGTCCAACCCCACGTGGCAGTCTCTCTCTATCTCTATCTATCTCTCTCTCTCTCTCTCCAGCCCCACGTGGCAGTCTCTCTCTCTCTCTCTCTCGCTCTCTCTCTCTCTCTCTCTCTCTCTTTCTCTCTCTCACTCTCTCTCTCTCTCTCTCTCTCTCTCTCTCTCTCTCCAGCCCCACCACCCCTCCCACTCCCGCCTGCAGTCCCTTCTCACAACCCCCACCTCCCCCTCCTATACCCACGTGCAGCCCCTACATGCCCACAACCCCGCCTCCCCTAACTAAGAGTAGAGGGCGGGGGGAAAGTTTTGGCCTTTTTTTGCCTTTTGGGTGATTGTGCAGCTAGAGAGGTGAAAGAGAAGAGAGGAGGGTGATTGAGGAGCATCCTTGCAAGCACTATAGCAGGAGTGAAACCACCATCTTTCGTATGTAGGTGATAGTGAAGAAAAAAGAAGAAGGTACTAAACTAGTAGGGGAGTATTTCAGACTCTGTGGGGGTGAAGGAGCTCAAACTTAAGCTTGCAAAAAGGAGGGTGGCGTTTCCTTCTTGTTGCTTGCGGAGCATCCATAAATTTTGATGAGAATATGCGATGAGCAGATGTTATGTAGATGTTATGTTATGCGATGAGCAGACTCTCATGGTTCTTAAAGTACACAAATGGATGAGTATGAAGGTCTGAAAAGCAACATAGGTGGAATCCCCTGTTGCTGGAGTTTTAGCCATTATGGGAATGATGATACTCCAACAAAAATCTCTAGTATTTTTTTTTGCATAGACATATGATAGCTAAGGCATTGAATTTGGCTTTAAAGTTGTTTGTGAAATAGTCAGAAAATATGAACGTTTATGCCATCGCAAGAAGCTTCAATTCTAGACAAACTAAACAAGAATGCTATTAATTTTAAGAGCCGAAGGAGGTGATTCAGGGTCGAAGAAGTGGAGGCTCTTTATCCCAATGGGAATTTCTTGTAGAGAAGAGAGGTGCTCTGAAGAAAGGCTTCATCTTCCTCTCGGATAGCAGAGATTAGATGGGAGAACATCCATCAATAAGGGGATAAAGAGGAGTGAACAGCCATGGGCTCGGGTTTCTTCCTTAAAGGATAGGTGAGGGCTTCCTTTTAATACAAAGAGCCAAACCTAGAGGGCCCAATCAGGGTGTGAAGTAAAATGGTTTGTCGATGTCCCCGTCCAAAATTCATCAAATTCTAGCGGACTATATCATGATCCATTTGAAAGAACGTGTGGGCATCCTCTAAATAGGTAGAGACCAACATTCACCTCTATCTCTTTGTATCACAGTGCAATCTCTCTCTCCACCCACACTCCACTCCACCGTCCCCCAACTCCACCCACCCTCCACTCCACCCACCCTCCATTCCACCCACCCTCAACTCCACCCACCCTCCACTCCACCACCCTCCACTCCACCCTCGCCCAACTCCACCAACCCTCCAAACCACCCACCCTCCACTCCACCCACCCTCCACTCCACCCTCCCCCAACTCCACCCATCCTCCACTCCACCCACCCTCCCTCAACTCCTTCCAGCCTCCAGTCCACCCTCCCCCAACTCCACCTACCCTCCACTCCACCCAACTCCACCCTCACTCCACTCCACTGATGGCAACCCCAAATCCACCTACCCTTAGCTCCACCCACCCTCCACTCCACCCACCCTCAACTCCATCCACCCTCAACTCCACCCACCCTCAACTCCATGCACCCTCCACTCCACATACCCTCAATTCCACCCACCCTGCATTCCACCCTCTCCCAACTCCACCCATCAATTTCACTACACCCACGGCAACCTCAACTCCACCCACCCTCCACTCCACCCTCTCCCGACTCCACCCACCCTCCACTCCACCACCCTCAACTCCACCCACCCTCCACTCCACCCTCTCCCAACTTCACCCACCCTCCACTCCACCCACCCTCAACTCCACCCACCCTCAACTCCACCCACCCTCAACTCCATGCACCCTCCACTCCACATACCCTCTATTCCACCCACCCTCCATTCCACCCTCTCCCCACTCCACCCACCTTCAATTCACTCCACCCACGGCAACCTCAACTCCACCCACCCTCCACTCCACCCTCTCCCAACTCCACCCACCCTCCACTCCACCACCCTCAACTCCATCCACCCTCCACTCCACCCTCTCCCAACTCCACCCACCCTCCACTCCACCCACCCTCAAGTCCACCCACCCTCAACTCCACCCAACCTCAACTCCACTCCACGCATGGAAACCCTAACTCCACCCACCCTAAACTCCACCCACCCTAAACTCCACTCCACCCACTTTCAACTCCACCCACCCTCCACTCCACCCTCTCCCAACTCCACCCACCCTCAACTCCACTTCACGCACGGCAACCCCAATTCCACCCACCCTCCACTCCACCCTCCCCAAACTCCACCCACCCTCCACCTCCACTCCACCCACCCTCCACATGACCCACCCTCAACTCCACTCCACCCTCCACTCCACCCACCCTCCACATGACCCACCCTCAACTCCACTCCACCCTCCACTCCACCCTCCCCCAACTCCACCCACCCTCCACTCCACCTACCCTCAACTCCACCCACCCTCCACTTGACCCACCCTCAACTCCACCCACCCTCCACCCTACCCACCCTCAACTCCACCCACCCTCCACTCCATCCACCCACCCTCAACTCCACTCCACCCTCTCCCAACTCCACCCACCCTCAACTCCACTCCACCCACTCTACCCACCGTCAAATCCACCAACCGTCCACTCCACCCACCCTCCACTCCACCCATGCTCCACTCCACCCACCCTCCACACCACCCACCCTCAACTCCACTCCACCCTCTCCCAACTCCACCCACCCTCAACTCCAGTCCACCCACGACAACCCCAACTCCACCCTCCCTCAATTCCACCCTCCCCCAACTCCACCCACCCTCCATTCCACCCACTGTCCACTCCACACACCCTCAACTCCACCCACCCTCCACCCACCACCTCCCACCACTCCAACACCTCCCACCACCCACCACCTCCCACCACTCCCCAGACCACCCACACCACCCACACTAACCACCACCTCCCACCACTCCCCACACCACCACCTCTCACCACTTTGTAAGAAAGGCAAAAAATTGATGCTCAAGTTTCTATGACATCAGAAGATGATTTCTTTTGTGATCAGATGGTCAATAGCTACTAACATAGTTATGTGAATTATGTGAAGGATGTGCATCTGAGGGTCATTACAATATCACGGGCAGCACATAATGAGGATCCTACAATCTTTACTTAGGAGCTCATAAGTGAACCAAGACGTGAGAGAGACCTCAGCTTGTATTCAAAGGTGACCATAAAAGGTAAAAAGGTAAATGAGTCCATTCGCGACGACTTCCTATTTTTGAGGATCTAATTCAAAATTGGAGGCGAGTTCCATATTTGATCTACTCCTCCAATTTTGGGGCAATCAATCGGCGCATATTCAGTGAACATGGGAAATCGCTTGGCCTATTGGAGCCTATAAAAGCAATGGACTAGTACTCATTGGAGCCACATATACATACACGTACGAGGTATTTCCGGTCCTCTCTTTGCACTCTATGGCTACAAGCCTACTCTAGGAAGTCACTCTGTGGTGAGGATAGAGAGCATGGGCTTCCCAGTGGAGGGCTAATAGCACTGTAGTGTAAAGAAGTGGCTTGGTTCTGTCATTCACTCTGAGTCAGTGGTATTTCCATACTCTTCCCCTTAGAGAAAGTTTTGATATCTTTGTACTGGTCAGTGCAAGCCTTTATCTAGTTGTGTTCGCTGTATTGGACGGATCTCGTGTACTGATTTTGTGTAGTTCTGAGCATATCTTTTGTCTATATTGGAATCATCTCTCTCCATTCAAGAGTGGTTTCATCCTTCACTATTATCATTTGTCATTAATCTTGTATCTGAGTATCTACTATACCGTGTATCTATTTCGATCGTGCCTCCTCATAGAAATGTTAAAGGGTATACTTCCCTAAGGAGAACCTTCCTTGAGTAGGCAAAGTACTGGAAGTACAGATTGCCTATTCTTGATAAAAGTGGGTACCCGAGTACCTCCTCTATAGTTTGGCATGCACGTGGGACACTTGCATTTCTGTGAGAGGCTCTGAGCATAGAAATAGTCCTTTTCCACTATTGTTGCCCTATTTCATCTTGCAAGTAGGTACATGACCCATATGCAAGCAAATAAGGAGCCTCATTGTGTATAGAGGAGCCTTAAAAACTCAACTTTACCTTCGAATAGTGAACCAACATCCCCTCTACCTCCTTTGAATTTATGTGTTGATTTGGATGTGACTCCACTGTCAAAGGAGAAATATAGGAGAACATTAGATTTGTCCTCAGATACATCAGAGGAAACACCAATGGCAATGGATGATCTCTCTCACTTACTCTCTAGACCCAATATCAAGTTCCCTACCTTTAAGGGACAAGCTTATGAGGATGCTAATGATCATGTGAGGAGATTCATCTCCCTTTGCCACATGGGAGGCTCTAAAGACGGCGTTCTCACAGACATTTGGACCAAGTGACTCCTCAAAAAGAGCTCTAGATCAGCTAGAGAACCTTAGGCTAAGATCAGGTGAATCCTTTCATGAACTTCACACTAGGAC
This sequence comes from Ceratopteris richardii, assembly GCA_020310875.1. Lineage (NCBI taxonomy): Eukaryota > Viridiplantae > Streptophyta > Polypodiopsida > Polypodiales > Pteridaceae > Ceratopteris > Ceratopteris richardii. Next base: position 29,896 of record MU263480.1, read on the forward strand.
AGAAGCACTTGTTGCACGTCTGCCACATGCTTCAAGTGATTGCTTGGTTAAAAAATGGATAAAAAAAGCTCTATGAAGGTCATCCCCTGCACCCTTGGTAGACTACCAAAGCTCAAGGTTATCTGTTTTTATAAAGGATGAAGCTCTCACTAGTGTGATCATAGATGGACACTATGGCATCAATTGGATGCCAAATTTCACAATGAGGAAACTGAATTTGAACCCCACCAAGATGACACCATTCATAGTTACACTAGCAGATCAACATCGGGTTGCACCTCTCGGCATTATTGAAAAGGTACTAATGATAGTATAGGGTTGTCACTTTGTTCTAGATGTTGTTATTGCACTTCCACAGGAGACTTTGTACCTTTTACTTGTGGGGAGGCCTTGGCTAAGGCAAGCAAAAGCTTTGCAAGATTGGGGGAAAAACAAACTGTGGATTTCGACAAACACTAATAGCTAGCTGCAACTACATTTGGAAGAAGGATTCGACTCAAGGAAGACTACTGGGTATACTGTAGACACTCAGGTAAGGCCCTCTTTACTGCAAGAAGAAGATACATTATTGAATTGGATGATGGAAAGTACAGTGTTGCACGGTGGAAATCAATGAAATAGAGGAAGAAGTTGCAGATGAAGGAGTTGCAGAAAGTGCCTTGAAGTTCACAAGGAATTAGAGAATGAGAGTCTGCACTTGAATATAAACATTGAAGGGGCAACAAATATAGAAGTATAAGGAAGGGAAAGTCACGAGTCTGAATGCAGAGAAGATCTCCCCTTTTTGGATATACCTCAAGGATGGACCAGAGAACATATTGCTGAGTATAAGCTAAATTCCACTCCTGCACACAGTGGAGATGATTTCTCAAGTAAGAATAGTCCTGAAACACTGGTTCAAGAAGTTAATCTAGGGGATGAAGAGAACCCTCAAATAGTCCACTTGGCCTCTTGGCTATGACATTATCCCCCTTTAATGCACAAGGCAATGTCTTTTCTTTTTGCTTACATAAATGTCTTCGCATGGTCCTACAAAGATCTAACAGGGATACCAGAGGAGCTTGGATTACACCAAATACCCTTAGTGGAGGGGGCCACACCTGCAAGAAGTATGTCGTATGGACTCAATCCAAAGTATGCAAAAATGATAAAGTTGGAAATTACAAAGCTAGAACAAGTAGGTATAATTGTTCCAGTAGAACATTCCAGGTGGCTTTCTTATATGGTTATTGTACCCAAGAAAAATAGTGGAAAAATAAGAGTCTGCATTGAATTTCGTGCCTTGAATAAGGTAACGGTTCAAGACGGATGTCCTCGGCCTTTCAAAGAGCAAGTACTTGAGGAAGTAGCTCGACACACTTTGTATAGATTCTTGGATGGTTTTAGTGGCTACAATCAGATAGTGATCCGTCCTGATGATAGGGACAAAACAACACTTATGTCTATACCTTCATGGCTTTTGGCTTGAAAAATGCACCTACTTCATTTAATAGAACAATGTATCTGATATTGGGAAAGTGGTTAACAACCTTTCTGCCCACTTTCATGGATGACTTTTCAGTGTTTTTAGGCACAGATAGAAGAGGGGCAGTTCAAGATTTCCATGATCATTTGGAAAATCTAAAGGAAATCTTTGAGAAATGTCTCAAAAATAGGTTTGAAATTAAAACCTGCTAAATGTCACTTTTTGGTCACCAAGGGCACTCTTCTTGGTCACATAGTATCTACTGAAGGGATAACATTTGGCCCTGCAAAGGTTACTGCTATCCTTTCAATGCTTATTCCAGAGACCCCAAAGGAAGTGAAAAGCTCTTTAGGCCATGCATGATACCATAGAAGATTTATACGAATGTATTTAGAAATAGTTAAGCCCTTGTAAAGGCTTACCAGTAGAAAGTTCCCCTTCTCATGGATTCCAAAAGCTGAGAAACAATTTTGTGAACTAAAATTGAGGTTATGTATTGCTCCACTTTTAAGCATTCCTAACTGGTCATTGGAGTTTCATGTGCATACAGATGCCAGTCTTCATGTTGTTGGTGCAGTTTTGCCTCAACCATCATCACACAAGATTGATAGACCTATCTCCTATGCCAGCAGGCTACTTACCAAGGAAAAAAGGAACTACAATACGACCAAAAGGGAAGGTTTGGCTATTGTATTTGCTCTTCAAAAGTTTGGGCATTACCTTCTCGGTGTACATTTTATAGTCATATCTGACCATAGGCCCTTGAGGTACTTGATAAACAAGCCTAGAGTGACTAGAAGGGTTTGGAGATGGTTAGTGCTATTTCAAGAATTCAACTTTGATATTCATATTAAGCCAAGAAGAGAGCACTACATGGCAGATCAAGTATCCAGGGCTGCAATGAGCGAGAAAGAAACATGTATTAATGATGAACTGGTGGATAGTAATCTCTTCCTAGTAGTAACTGAGGTTGAATGGTATGATGGAATTCTCCATTGTCTCACTACTGGAAAACTCCCAGAACACCTAACACCTATAGAAAAGAGAAGATTACTCCTTAAAACCAAAGCGTACTCAGTTATGAATGGGAATTTATATAGATATTGTCAGGATGGTATCTTGAGGAACTGTGTTTATCCAGAGCAGGTAGTTCTTTTGGTTGAGGCAACACACACTCAAGGGCATCTAAAAGGGGAAGATTTGGCCCATAGAATCATCCACAAAGGACTATGGTGGCCTCAAATCTACCTTGATGCGATCAAGTTTGCTAAAGAATGCCACATTTGCCAGAGATGTGCTCCTAGGCCAACTAGATTGAATTTCCAACCATTAGTCATATCTACAGGGTGGCTTCCATTCGAGCGATGGGGTCTTGATTTCATAGGACCAATTAGTCCAATTGGTCAACCTGGGGGTAAGAAGTATATTTTGATGGCCACATGTTATGCAACTAAATGGATAGAAGCTAAAGCTACTATGGACTGCACAGCCTTAACAGTAGCTAAGTTTTTGTATAAATGATTTTTCTCAAGATTTGGTTGCCCACTGGAAATCACTAGCGATAGGGGCACACATTTTGTAAATCAGTTGCTTCAATTTGTATTTGAAAGGTACAAGGTGTTTCATTAATTATCTTGTGCCTACTATCCAAGGGGGAATGGCTAAGCAGAAAGCTCCAATAAGATTTTGATAGGGTTGCTTCGCAAATTATCTTTTGATCATCAAAGCTTCTGGCCACAAGCATTCATCAGTGCAATTTGGGCTTTCAGAACTACAAAAAGGGGAACCACTGGCGAGAGTCCATTTCGCTTAGTATATGGAAAGGAAGCATTGGCACCATTGGAATTCTTTATCAAAAGAGAAATTGGAGCCAGGACCATTGGAATTGAACCACCCATTAGGAGACTGGTGGCATTAGAAGAATACAGAGAAGGAGCAATGCAAAAACTTCAGATAACACAAGAAGAGCGCAAAAGATTACATGATAGGTATCTTAGGTCCAATGAAATACAAGAAGGATCCTTGGTTTTGGTGCATCAAATCTCAGCAGTTTCAACCAAATTGGCATCCAAATGGATAGGACCATACAGGGTGATAAAGGTATTACCACATGGAGCAGTGCATCTAGAGGATTTGGAGGGTAAGAGGATACCCCTGGTTAATATCTTGAGGGTGAAGAATTACCTGAATTAAGTCAAGATGGAGGAACTTCATTCACTATACATACCGTATATCATTCAGTGATTGCCTTCATATTTAAAAAGCAAATAAAGGAGGAGTTGCACCTGCACGGTGAAGACTTGATGTGGGGGTCTGTAGTGCACAGGCCAGTCTAGTTTCTCTCTCTCTCTCTCTCTCTCTCTCTCTCTCTCTCTCTCTCTCTCCCTCTCTCTCTCTCTCTGTCTGTCCAATCGTGCCACCCCTCCCACTCCCGCCCATAGTCCCCTCTCACAACCCCTACCTCCCCTTCCTATACCCACCCATAGGCCCTGCATGCCCACAACCCTGCCTCCCCTAACTAAGAGTAGAGGACGGGGGGAAAGTTTTTGCCTTTTGTTTTTGCCTTTTGGGTGGTTGTGCAGCTTGAAAGGTGAAAAAGAAGAGAGGAGGGTGATTGAGGAGCATCGTTGCAAGCACTATAGCGGGAGTCAAACCACCATCTTGAGTGTGTAGGTGACGATGAAGAAAAAAAGAAGAAGGTTCTGAAGACTAGCAGGGGAGTATTTCCGACTCTGTGGGGGTGAAGGAGCTCAAACTTAAGCTTGCAGAAGGCAGGGGGCATTTTCTTCTTGTTCCTTACGGAGCATCCATAAATTTTGATGAAAATATGTGATGAGCAGATGTTATGTAGATATGAAGATTTGAGGGATCTCGATTGTTCTTGAGCTATCTGCTGTTGAAATCCTTGATGCAATCACATGCATGGGGTCACGAGAGCCAACTATTTTTTATTGTATGACTCTAATGGTTCTTAAAGTACACAAATGGATGAGTATGAAACTCTGACAAGCAACATAGGTGGAATCCCCTGTTGCTCGAGTTGTAGCCAATATGGGAACGATGATATTCCAGGAAAACTCTCTAGTATTTTGTTTGCATAGCCATATGATAGGTAAGGCATTGAATTTGGCTTTAAATTTGTTTGTGAAATAGTCAAGAAATATGAACGTTTATGCCATCGCAAGAAGCTTCAATTCTAGACAAACTAAACAAAAATGCTATTAATTTTAAGAGCCAAAAGAGGTGATTCAGGGTCGAAGAAGTGGAGGCTCCTTATCCCAAGGCGAATTCCTTGTAGAGAAGAGAGGTTTTGTGAAGGAAGGCTTCATCTTCCTCTCGGATAGCACAGATTAGAATGGAGAACATCCATCAACAAGGGGATAAAGAGGAGTGAACAGCCATGGGCTCGGGTTTATTCCTTAAAGGACAGGTGAGGGCTTCCTTTTAATACAAAGAGCCCAACTTGGAAGGCCCAATCGGGGTGTGAAATAAAATGGGTTGTTGATGTCCCCATCCAAAACTCATCAAATTCTAGCAAATTATATAATGAGCCATTTGAAAGAACGTGTGGGCATTCTCTAAATAGGTAGAGACCAACATTCACCTCCATCTCTTTGTATCGTGTTGCAATCTCTCTCTCTCTCTCTCTCCGCCCACCCTCCACTCCACCCTTCCCCAACTTCACCCACCCTCCACTCCACCCACCCTCCATTCCACCCAGCGTCGACTCCACCCACCCTCCACTCCACCACCCTCCACTCCACCCTCCCCCAACTCCACCCACCCTCCACTCCACCCACCCTTCACTCGACCCACCCTCCACTCCACCCTCCCCCAACTCCACCCACCCTCCACTCCAACCACCCAACACTCCACCCACCCTCAACTCCACCCACCCTCCACTCCACCCTCCTCCAACTCCACCCACCCTCCATTCCACCCACCCTCCACTCCACACAACTCCACCCTCACTTCACTCCACCCACAACAACCCCAACTCCACCCACCCTCAACTCCACCCACCGTCCACTCCACCCACCCTCAACTCCACCTACCCTCCACTCCACCCACCCTCCACTCCACGCACCCTCCACTCCACATACCCTCAACTCCACCCACCCTCCATTCAACCCTCTCCCAACTCCACCCACCCTCAACTCCACTCACCCTCCACTCCACATACCCTCAATTCCACCCACCCTTACATATATATATATATATATATATATATATATATATATATATATATATATATATATATATATATATATATATATATATATATATATATATATATATATATATATATATATGAGGGTTTGGAAGGGGTTCAATCTTCCTCACATTCCAAATTCTCAAAATATTTAGTGAAACATCTCATTAAATATTCGGCTTTCTTAGTACTTAATGAACACGTTAGAGATCACTTTACCACTTTAGATTTAAGAACCCCAACTCACCTTACCTAATTAATCCTTCTTCCTTTAAAAATGGGAACACCAATTCATGATATTATTGGATCCTGCTTTTAAAGCATATAGTATCTAGTTGATCTTTTAAGATGATAGACACAAGGGAAAAAAATTTAATTATGTTTTATTATTATATAGATGATATAAAACTAATCCTATTACCTTCTATCCATGCTCATGGATCTGTGAGGACCAAATGGGTTTCATAAAGAGTACATCCATGTTGGAGGCTATTGTAAATGTTTGAGAAGGCTTGTAATTTTCTTGGGAATATTTTGAATATATCCTCTTCATCAAGATCAATTGTGACAAAGCATATGATCGTGTGGAATGGGATTTCATTCTGCAATCCCTAAAAGAGATCACTTGTGGACCTAAATTTATCAACAATGATCTCTTTGCTTATGGTGAATGCTCAGGTTGAATTAATATAAATGGTCAACTATCTCATGAAATTAGCTCAAGATGCTCCATTGGATAGATTTATCCTCTCACTCCTCTTCCTTTTACCATTGTGAGGAATGGCCTAAATTGATTGCTTAGCCATCATGCCCTTCTTTGGCATATCCATGGTATAAGGCTCCCTCATAATCAAAACCAAATGATAATGAAACTCTTCGTGATGACAGGAATGCTTTTGTGAGTAATGACCATAATAGTATCAACACTTTTTGGAAATGTCTAAATGCGTTTTGTGTTGCATCTGAATCTAAAATAAATCAGCCTAGAACTACTTTTAAAGCATATAATGGGATCTGATTGTAGGTCTTGATCAAGAAGGGATGTAAATAAATATAGAATGGCTACATGTTTTGGATCCTTGGTATCTTGATGGGCTTTGAAGTTTCTATCGGCTAGCACAAAAATTGAGTTGTGAACAAACTAGATACTAAATTAGCCTTCCAAAAGGGCATGCAACTTAGCATGAAAGTGATGTGATATGGTGATCAAAACCTTCCTCATTTACTCTAATATTTATGTTTTTGGGATGTTGGAGACAAACACACAAAGAATTATCAAATCTTGAAAGTAATTGTAGAAATTTCCTCTTGACTAGCAGTCCCAAGAGGAGATGCATGCCCAAAATCAAGTGGACCTTTTGTCATAACTAGAAAGAATTCAATGGATTGCACATTCTAAAAGTGGGAGAAATGGATCATGAATGGGCTACCAAGTGGCTAATCAAAGCATTGCTACAATGTGGAAGTAAATGGGAAAAAAATGTTGTGAGAGACAAATCCTCTCTTAATTTTAAGGGAATTCTACATGGAAGCATCTCGATATGATCACCTTAACCTTTTCTCAGTAGTTGATGACTCCAGAAGGTTCTAACATTGTTTGCCCCATATGGAAGAGTTGGAAACCTTATATCAAGGTTAGTAAAGATTGGAAATGGTCGATTGGGATCAGGAAAAATAACTCTATCTGGTGTCCAATTAGGGGAATCAGACAAGTTAATAAAAAACATCCAGATAGGAAAGAAGGTTTGCAAATAATTACATGAGATTGAACATCCTTTCCATGTATTAGTTTCTCTTGCATCCGTCAAGAAGCCAAAGTCACTATACTTGATGAAGATCCTAAATCTACGATAGCAAGCTGTGTAGCAGAAGAATTGCGACATTACTTGCTAACATCTAACACTTCATTCCATAGTTGCTTTGCAATAAGGACATTATCAATCATGTAACATTGCATTCGATAGTTGTTCCCATCAATATTATCTTCACCTTGAAGCATGCCAAAAAAAGTCATTTTGGCTTTCCATTGCACCAAGGAACTCAAAAGTAGCTAGATATAAACTTCAACGAAGTTGAAAACCAATTCACAAACTATAGCTTTAATGGAAAATGTTATTCATTCCATGAATGGATTAGAAAGGTTGGTTAAAACCCCATCTCTCCTTATAGAAATGATCATGGAGTGGTGATTTTGTATGTTGATGCTCAAAAACTGATTTGCATTATAATCCCATAGTGTCCAGAGACTCCTTAATTCTATTATAAAAGATTTTACATAGAAGAAGATGATTAGAACTTCAAAATTCTTTCAACATAAATATATATTTTCTTCACCAATTTGGGTGGTTTCAAAGCCCTCTCAAGGGCCTCCTAGGGTATATATTTCTTAATGGGTTTCTAAAAATATATTTCTACATAGAGTATCCAATGTGTATTTTTAGTTCCTTTTTTCTAATTACTCATGACCTTGAGGTCATTTGTTGTACAAGAGTTAAATTTAAAGTATTTGAAGTATCTTACTCTAGGTAAATAGAATGCTTAGAACAATGTTAGGAGAGTACTATATTGTGGCCAATGAGTATAATCGACAAGAGTATGGAAACATGCTTTCAATTACAAGGTTATCCAACACCAAGGCATTAAAAATTAGAACTTTTCATGTTGAAATTTGGGATAGCAATTAGCGACTCCTCTCTTTATTTTTTCACTAAGAGTAAGCTTTACTAAAGATGAAAGAGGAAATATATATTAAGATTAGAAATTATAAAGAATCACGATGAATATCTCATCTCCATCATTAGGAATCTAGCTACTTCTTTTCCAAGCTTGCAATGCACAAAAGCAATAGAGTGTTGGAAGGGAGAGTGATTTTCTTTTTGTGCCTGTTCCATAGTTGAATATAGCTGTATTCTTACAATCTCTAATCTCTGATAGTGAACAGAAAACATGTTACTATCCATCTATAGCATTTGTAGGGTCCTTCCCTTTTATATACGCGAAATTGCCAAAAGCTAGAACCAATGTTTCCATGAGATTCTACGAGCTGAAACTATTAATGAACTATTATTGAACTAGAATCGCAAGGTTCCAAGCATGCAGTGAATTGAATGCTCGAGTAAACAATCGAAGCCGGATCTTTTAGTGTTTGGTGCGCATACTTTTTGACCCTATAGTAGCTCAAATCATAAGGCTCTATCTAGAAAAGTAACGTAATGAATTGTGAGCATCAAGAAAATTTAATGTGGGAGTAATTCGAGAACATTATTTTCCCCATATGCATGAAACTCGAAAACCATATCTACTACAAAAGAGACAGCTCACTCATTATCAGAGAGGAAGATGTAGAACTAGTACACTGCATACACAGATTACAGCATTATCTGTAATATTTACTTATTTTATTGGATTATGGAACGAAAAGGATTTATTTATTGGTCAATGTAGAAAATCAAGTAAACAAAACTACTATTATTAAGAAATAATAAGAATTTTTCTTTTATTACACTCAAACTATGCACTATCCGATCGAGATACAACTATTCTACCTTTTAGGCGCACTTATTTTCTTCAATTGACAAAGAAACAGACACTTTTTTCATTGATCTTTTTAGATACTCAAGTGAGAATGCTTTTGAGATTAAGAAATAATAAATCTTATTCTTTTATCATATTCGAACTATGCACTTTGGCATCTAAAGACGACCTTGATGATCTAGATATGTTTAGAGGTAAGAATAATGACTTGGATTTTTTTGCTACATAGGCTAAGAAAAAGGGGTAAGAATAATGACATGGTTAAGAGGTAAGAGTAATCTACATTTGTTTAAGAGGGAAGACATAATGAATGATCTCAAGAAAGTTTCCTTGTCTGTTCCCCGTTATCGCCTTCTGGGTCCTCTTTTTTCTCATACTATAGTGAAGCATGTGATACCATACATGATACACGGGCCATTAAACCATCTAATTGACAAGACTGCTATAATATATTGAATTTTATTGGCAAGAGTTTTATATATAGTTTATTCTACATTTTCTTTTCCTGCATCTCGGTTCATCTTTGTTTTCAAAGATAGAAAATTGAATGCAATGTAATTCTGAATCGAGTTATTTTCATTTCATCGTTTCTGCTGACGGCTAGAAGATATTGTACCAAGTAGAAACTTACATTTTCCAGTTTCCATTTCTTTTACTAATACACAAATAGAGTTAAAATGATATTACAAAAGTGGATTCTGTAGGGCCTTTCTTGAATCTTGAAGGAATCGGCTTTGAATAAGTATTCTCTTATTATGGTATACAAGAAGCATGCATTCCTAATGTGGGCTGAAGAAAATTGGATTGCTTGATTTACACCTCTTTGAGGTTACTGGTATATTTTTCTTGTCCACGATGACATATAAACCTACTTATAGTTAGTAGAGTCTTACGTCATTGCAGTTCTTTGCCACCTAAAATTACAAGCAAGATGTAAAGGAAGGATTATGAAATGAAATACTATGATTCTCACTCCCCTTTTGAAATGCACGTTATCATTTTTCTAGAATACATAGAAATGGGTAAAGTTTTCATTGTTTCAGAATTTTCTTAATATAAAAAGTGGAACATGAGAAATTTGTTATTTGTAATGTCTCAGTTTTGTATAATATTTTAATTAAAATGATGTTTTCATAATCTTGTCGATTATACTCATTGGCCACAATATAGTGCCCTCGTAAGATTTTCAGTTGAGCTATTGTGGAGGAAATTACCTCAAGGTCATATGTAATTAGGGATAAGGAACAACAAATAGGGATTAGATGCTCTTTGTAGAACTTTATTCTTCGAAACCCATTAGGATAGTTTTCAAGATGTGTTTTTAGGAAAATTTCAACTAGGTTGAAATACAATTTATTATTAAGACCAATGAAAAGCGTTGTATTCCTAGTTGAGTAATATAAAGAGTACACTCTTAATCCAAGGAAAAGAGTGGGAAGGAGGGAGTGATTGCAAGAGTTTTTGCTCTAGTCATACTCATTGAGACCATGCCACTAGGCTCAATCTTGTCTCCATTTCCACCTTTTTATGAGCTATTCTATATCGCTTATTAAAAACGCACTAGGAGGCCCTTCAGAGCTCTTTGAAACCAGCTATATTTGTGAAAAAAAATATTCAATAATGTGGAAATATTTTTGAAATTCTAGTATTCTTCTTCACAACCATTGAGATTGTAGTGAAAGCCTTAATGCCACTTTAAGGACTCTCTCCGTAAAGATGAGAAACAACCACAAACTCAACACCCAAAGCTTATTATATAGCTAACCTAAGTCATCATGATCTCATGAATTAAATAAAGCTGAAGCTTGGATGTTTAGCTTCCACTAATGCATGTATAACCATCATTGGACTACTTTTACTCGAGTGTGCTATTGTACTAGCATCTAAACATGTTAGGTGTGCTACTTGTATTGATATAAGTTTGATGTGTGTCGCAATTTTGATAAAGTAACATTTTCCTTGAGTCTTCTCCAGCTACATCACTTAACTTAGCTCGTAGAATTGATGGAAACATGGTTTTCAGCTTTCGGCATGCTCTCGCAGATTCCAGATATCAGAAGGGAAGGGCCCATGCTGTCCGTTTTCAAAGATGGTCCGATCTTCCTTTACTGAAATTATCAATCGTACTGAAAAATGTCCTCGACCTCAGGCATAAGATATCGTCACCAGTATTCGTAGGAGTCCCGCGGTAAAGCCCCAAAGGAATTCATTTTCGAATTATAGTTTTAATTGTGCTTCTGAATAAGAAAAAGGGAAACTGAAAATCGAAGTTTCTTATTCCTACTTTATCTGCTTGCCGTCTGCAGAAATACTGAATAGCGCAAGTCGATTCAAGACTATTTTCATTCAATTTTGTGGCTTCAAAGATGAAGATTGAAAGATATGCAGAAAGAAATGTAGAACAGACCACCTACCGTACATCCGTTTCAATATATCTGCTAATTACTATAGATGTAAGAATACCTGCTAATTATTATCATAGCGTATATCCATTGCGCTGTATAAAATACCTGATAATAAACTTCAGTATATTATAGCAATGTCTTGTCGTTTAAATGATTTCAACGTCAACGTCTCGTGCTTGGTATCATCTCTTAAGGCCTCAATGCTTCTCCAAAAAGCTTTTTCTTAATGATTAAACACAAGCTTGGACCAACAGCCGGTGAGACTTCTATAGTGTAGCATATCTTCTGGTCAAAGCGGTACATTCATGCCTTCTAAAATAAAAAGGGAATTGGGTACCGTTCAAATAATTGGAATTGTAGCTAAGTCGGTATCCAAACATAGATTCGCAAGCTACTTCCAAACATGACATAATGTCGATCTCACTATCATATTGAAGCATTCTGGAGACTTCTCTCCTTATTTTCTCAACCAATGGAATCTTTACTCAAGATGAAAGAGGAAAGCTTACGAATTATATACAAGAATAATGAGCCTATCACCCATTTTATGGCAAATCTATTGTCATCTTGTCTCGAGTTCAGGACAGAACCTATAGTGGACGCTAATGGTTGGGGGGGGGGGGGGGGGGGGGGGGGGGGGGGGGGGGGGGGGGGGGGGGGGGGGGGGGGGGGGGGGGGGGGGGGGGGGGGGGGGGGGGG
>MU263481.1:2500-7500 GCA_020310875.1 Ceratopteris richardii
CTTCAGTCCCATTTTTGTTTAATTTAAACAAATTCATTTCGGGCCTTCCTAACTCTAGATCACTGTACTGGTAATAGATTAAGTTTTTTTATGTGTTTTTAGTACTAGATATGTAAAGGAATGCTATATATGTATTACTCATGGATTATTGAAAAACATAAAAGTGAAATGTTGCGGCAAAATATAATACTCGTTTTTTATTTCCATTTTTTTAGTACCCTACGTACTAAACGTTTTAAAACCCGTTTTTAAAACTCGTTTTTAAAACTCTCTTTGTACTATGATATATATATATAGACATAGACATAGACATAGACATAGACATAGACATAGACATAGACATAGACATAGACATCGACATCGACATCGACATCGACATCGACATCGACATCGACATCGACATCGACATCGACATCGACATCGACATCGACATCGACATCGACATCGACATCGACATCATCGACATCATCGACGACATCGACGACATCGACGACATCGACATCGACATCGACATCGACATCGACATCGACATCGACATCGACATCGACATCGACATCGACATCGACATCGACATCGACATCGACATCGACATCGACATCGACATCGACATCGACATACACACACACACACACACACATACACATACACATACACATACACATACACATACACATTTACATTTACATTTACATTTACATATACATTTACATTTACATTTACATTTATATACGCATACGCATACACATACACATACATACACACACACACACATATATATATATATATTTTTTTTTCTTTTTTTTTTTTTTTTTGCCGAAAAAGTTGTTTTATTTCGTTTAAAAAAAAAATAATATACAAGAGTGTAAGTAGAAAGATTAATCTCCCTATTCCCACCAGAGCACTAAACTAAGGAACCTGATCCTCAGAATAATATACATGTTCGAGAAACCTTCCCGCAAAGGATCTACAACACTGAACCAAAAAAACCAAGAAACCACGCTCAGCCACAGGTTCAAATGGCTTCCAGAAATGAAATGTAAGGGGGCCTGTCCACAGAAGGCATAGCTGCAATATCCAATCTTAGGTGCGCTTTACAAAGTTTCCGAGAGAAATTCCGAACTTAAATCTTGTTTCCAAACATTTTGGCATTCCTCAGCATCCATATATTCCACAAAAGCAAAAACACACATCTCTTTCTTATCTAGTCTGAAATTGCATTTTCATTATCAAAGAGCAAAAATGTGCAATCTGCCTTGGTGGGTTTTCTTTCCCAAATAGGGCACAAAAATAAAGTATTCCATCATCCTTGAATGCGTTGGCAGAGTCAGAAAGCATGCCTCATGTTTTCAGCATATGATGAACAATGCGGGCACTGAGCACCTTGTAAGCCATGCTTTAAAAGAAAAGCCCAAAGAGTAAAATGACCCACAAATATTCTCCACATGAAAATCTTCATCTTGAAGGTGAAAGAGGAGTACCATATAATGTGAAATCTTGAACACCACCATGAAAGATGTTTTCGAAGTTTCCATTTGAAATTACATTGCCAGGCAATACTGTCCGATAAGAGAAATGAATAATAAAAGGTATTAGCTGGACTAGTCAACCACCTTTCATGGTTTGCAAGTAACCAATCTCTCCATGGGTCTGATGCATCAATAGACAAGGGTATTTGAAATTGGTGTAGAAAATGTGATAATTGGATCCATGTGGACCTATATGCTGGTCCTACCGAATACTTTCCCTTAACAAGCGGAACAGCAAGTCCCACTTAGAATCATAACATTTTCCAATAGAATCAATCCCCTTATTATTCAAGTATCTGCGGAACAGCAAGTCCCACTTAGAATCATAACATTTTCCAATAGAATCAATCCCCTTATTATTCAAGTATCTAGCTGCTCCTCCCAGTGAATGAGCAATGGGAGGGTTTGACAAAAAAAAAACCAATAAGGAGACAATGAAGCAAAAGAATTCCCTACATAACGCTGCCTACCATTCCATTTCAAATACGACATAGCCGATTTGAAGCTTCTCAAAAGGAAGTTCAGTGTGGGGGAAGAGGAGTAAAGTGGCGCATGTGAAGAAAACTTATTCCAAGCACCTACTTTCCAAGTGCCCTTAAAACGCACTTCTGCATTTTCTATAATCTTCCAAAAAATGTGAAGCCAAAGAGGATTATGAGCAGATGTGATCCGCATTATAAAGGTTGCCCTTCTAGCGATTGTATGAGAGTGTAAATTCAGAATTCCCATACCACCATTAGCCCTCGGTTGACAAACAAAGTCCCAAGACGAAAGCACCAGTGCATGGCTATGCTTCTTTTCCCACAAAAAGTTTTTGAGCAAACATTCAAAATCTTTAATGTGGCAATTTTTCCAATCCAAAAGGAATAAGTAATACATAATGTAGGGTTGCAAGAAAGCCTGTACAATTTTTACCCTTGCATGTAATGGCCACTGTGAAGCATGCCACAAACCTGTTTTACATTTGACTTTATGCATTACCCATTCAATCCTATCCTTATCTGAAACATTGACTCCTAATGGGTACCCAAGATGTCTGAAAACAATACCTTTCTCAATTCTAGTTCCTTCCCATTGAATACCTCGAAAATCATGTGGAGATATATCAACAAGTGCTGATTTTTTCCTGTTTATATACAAAGCCGATGCTTAAGAGAAAAGTGCCAAAGTATCAATAATATTGTCCACATTTTCCTTATCAGCTTTCGCAAAAATGAAAGTATCATCAGCAAAGTCGACCGCAATTTGTTGTACACCATAAAGAGAGATACCATGAATATGTCTCAAATTCATTTTAGCCTCCAACAAGAAGAACTTAGGTGAAGAAGCCAAAGCATAAAGAAGAGGACTTAAGGGGCATCCTTGACGCATGGACCATTCAACAGGAGATGCCTCTGTGAGTCTTGCATTTATTTCCACGTGAGAGGCACTGTCTTGAGCCAAGATGGAAATCGAGCGACATAATTTGATTCCAAATCCAAGTTTTTTTAGCACAATGGCAATAAAATCCCACCGTATACGATCAAAGGCTTTCTCAAAATCAATTTGCATACCAACCACTTGTTGATTGGAAATAGTAGCATGCTCCATCAATAACTGGGTAAAAAGGATATTATCAAAGATAGATTTTCTATTCACAAACCTAATTTGCGAAGGGTGAACTAACTTGTGAATGACAGGTTTAAGTTTGAGCGTGAAAATCTTGGCGAAAATCTTATAAATTATACTCATCATCGTGATAGGTCTCCAATCTACTACCCGTTTAGGGACATCCAATTTAGGAATAAGTTTAACCTTGCCTAGTTTGAAGGACTAAGGCATTTTTTCTTCCGCCCATATTTCATTACAAACCTCTCGTAGCAAAGTTTTAAGGAAAGGCCAAAAAGCCAACACAAATTCCTTTGTAATGCCATCCATTCCCGGTGCCTTTTCATTTTTGAGGAGTTTAAGAGCCATGAAGACCTCTTCTTCAGAAATAGCTTTTTCACAAGCAACATCCATATGCGAATCAAGAGTTCGAGGAGTAAAAGCAAGTAACTCTTGCACAGATGAGAACCAGGCCTCATCAGATTTAAAGGACGAAGCAAACAAATTACGAAAATGCTCCGTACAGTATGTAGCTATGGAATTTCCATCCCGAAGAACTCCTCCATCAGTTTCCAATATGGATATTTGAAGTTTAAGATGCTTGGCACGCAGAAAATCAAAGAAACATCGAGTTAGCATGAAGATCAGTCACCTCGGCACATCTCGCTCTGATTTTAGCTGATTGAATGGCATTATTTTCATTTAGCTGCAAGCATGTATAGGCATCACACAATCAACTATATTCTGTGTCAGAGAGCAATTGTCCAGTATCTATCTTTTCAATCATGAAAAGAATAATCTGTTGAGCTTCCGATTTAGTTGAATAGATAACATTAGAGAAGTACTTTCTGCAATCTCTAATTACATCTTGCATACCAATCACAAAGACCTCCCATTTCATACAGGCAGATATCTTCAATGAAAGTACATATTGAATTAAATTGAAGACTTCAAATTTAAACATTGATGTTTTCAACCAAGCATGATTAAGTCTCAATGGGATTCAGTAAAGTTTATCAGGTATACAAGAGCTCCATTGAGGTTCCCGAAGATCAATCAATAAAGGGTTATGATCCGAAAGAAGCATTGTAGCATCTATCCACATTGTAAGTGTTGCATCCAAATTCTGTGTATGAGAGTAATAACATCTATCCAATCTACTCATGGCTTTCTTATGCGACCTTGAATGAAAAGTAAATCTGATTGTATGTTCTAATGAAGTTCCATAAATCATTGCAATGAAGCTTATCCAAAATTTCTTTCCAAACCACTCTTTCTTGTGAGGAGATAAGGAAAGAAGCAGTTGTGCAGTCTGCATCTGTATCAACCATATTAAAATCCCCACACATCAAGATACGAGCATCTCTCCACACTTGCGAGTTTACAGAATTTTGAATTGCCCGTAAAAGACTTATCCAAACTTGTATTCTTTCTCCAACTGAGTTAGGAGCATAAACGTTTATACATATGTACGACACCTCATGCAAGAGTAAATGCAAGACAATAAATCTACCCAAGGGATCATCAAACAAAACCGAAAAGTGAATACTCTTCCTAATAATGAAAAGACAACCTGAATACTTGTTCTTCAAGCCGTTATATCGCAATTGAAAGTCCTTTGTGAAAAAAGACAATCCAGCATGATCATGCTTTTTGTGCTCTTGTATTGCCACCACGTCTAATTGGTGTATAACAATCCATCACCACAATCTTATCCATTTACCATATTGACCTAAACCTTGTATATTCCATGTTGCTAGTTTCATGAAACCAACGGAGTAGGCTGAGATGAATCTTCATGAGCCAAGGCTGGAGCCAATTCTTGCAACACGATATCCATATTATCCAAGTAATCAGTCATACATTCCTCAGAATGGGATGCAGGAT
>MU263481.1:12500-42173 GCA_020310875.1 Ceratopteris richardii
GTGTATGAGCAATGGTGTTGCTTCCTCTTGTGAATGATATTGATGGGCACAATGATTGTTGAGATTACTCTGTGAACCTAACCTAACAGACCTTGAAGCCTACCAACCACAAGCAACAACAAGGAAAAAAATCTTGTCAACAACCTACTAAATTCATCGAATAAATTCCAAATACATGGAGAAATTCATGCCAATTCATAAAAGCAAGTTCTGCTATGATAGAAACTACTTGAACTGTAAATGCAGCATCCAACACTCCCAGGTCATACTTGGCACCAATAAATGCATTGTATGTATCTAACATGCCAGCACGTCCTAGTAAATCTTACAGTTCAACCTCGTTCAAAGTATGTGGTACATAAGAAACTCTCTCCATGCTCATGCAAGTGGACTTTGCCAAGGCTTATGATAATGTGTACTAATTTTATCGTGATAATTATGCGAAACTTGGCTTTGGGGAGCAATAGTCAACTAGTGCATCCAATAGTACTCCTCAATGAAGACACTCGCACCTCTATTGTTGTTAATGGGTTATTCTATATTCTGATTCAAGGTTAATAAGGAGTTAGACAAGGATGTCCTTTAAGTCCTCTACTCTTCGTCATTGCTACAAATCTTCTCTATTCTCTCCTTGATTACAAAGTCACTTGTGGTGAGATTTGAGGAATCGAAGTTGGAGAAAATATGCTATCAGGTGCAAGCTTTGCAGATGACACAATGTTATTTTTGGAGGCTTCCAATGATGATTTACAGTCTGCCTGACAGACTCTGAGGGTCTTTGGAAATGCCTCTAGGTTGATAATGAACACAACAAAACCTAATTTTTTACTTGACTGCTCAGGACTTCAGTGGACTACACTAGGAAAAACATAGAGCCCCAGAGGAGAAATCTTTTTATGAGATTGCCCTCTCCATTTTTGAGTGCAGATTACACAATCCATTCTGAAGTCCTACATTATGTTCTTCATGCTTCTTCCGCACTGGACAAAATGTTCCACCATTTATCATGGAATTGAAATCATTCCTTTGGCAAAAGAGGAATTCGAGATCTACGGTCCCTTGCTCATGTATGCTTAGTACTTAACTGAAGCAACAAGGTGGCTTGGGCATTTTAGACTAGGTAACACGTATTGATGGTCAGCGATGTACCTTCATTAGCAAATATTTCACTTACAGCCTTGGGTGGGTCCTCTAACGTGCATTCTAAAAGATAGGCCAGTTATTTATAAGCATAAAGGGAATTGGGAATGTGATGTTTGATCCAAAAAAAATCTCATGCACCCTTCAAGTCCTATTCTCCTTCAGCAACCATTCTCATTAAATCATCAAAAAAATTGTCCGCCCACTTATCTTGGCATCCACAAAGTTCAGAAACACACAATTCAATGGCATTGAAGTCTCCATTCTGGTCTCAAACACATGATCCTCCGCTGCCATTGCACCTTGCTTCTGATGCCCTGTACTTCCACAAAAAAGGATCAACACTGCAACAGTGCTTCGATGATGCAAGATCTTGGATCCCTTTCGCAACTGCAAAAAGAGGATACAATTTGGGTCCTTATAGGGGATCATAAAGTTGGCTTCGCAACTAACACAATGACATTCACTTACCTAATATAGAACATGAAAATGTGCAATCAAAGGATTGGAGGCACAAAACTTAGAAAATGGTTTTGAAATCTGAATTTCATATTGGACAAATCTCTAATTCAAAATGCGGTTTTCAACATCTGACAACATGGTGGCTTCAGAGATGTTTAACTGTATGGAAGACACATCTACGACTACACAACTGTGTTTTTACTTTCGAGAGTACTGCTAGGCGAATTCTTGGAAAGACATTGCAATCTCTGGTTTCCATGCCTTAGACGTGGAGAATGAAAAGAAACATTGCAACATCTCTTTTGGAATTGCAAGAAAACAAGAAGCTGGTGGTCAGATTTATGACAAGATTGCAACCTCTACATCCATGTATCCCATCATCATGAATGATAACATCTGGGCTTATTCTTTTACTGACACCACAGCCACATGCATTATAGAACAATAAAGATTCTGGATTTGTTTCCTCTAGCAACCAAGCAAATACTATGATTTTTGATAGAATGGTCATGTGCAACAGCAATATTTCTGAATCCCTGCTTTCAGAACGACTGCTCCCGCAAGCCCATCCCTTGCTCCTGACATACGATCCAAAGCTGAACGAATCATCCACACTATTTTTTAGAAGGCGTTAGGAAGCCTCGTAATGCCGTCATGCCTTCTTGTATATATGTTCGAATTGTTAATGGAATCAGATTTTCAAAAACTACAAATTGGAATGCATTGCAGTCACTGTCAGCTGTATCCACAAGCCAGTCCCTTCCTCCTGAATACAATCAAAGCTGAACTCATCAACCACATTATCCTTTAGAGGGCTTTAGGAGCCTTGTAACACTTTCATGCCTTCTTATACATTTCTTCAAATTATTAATGAAATCAGCTTTTCCAAAAACTATCAATAGGAATGAATTGCACTTTTATGCAGACACTTCCAGCTTTGTCCACAAGTTCCACGAACTGGAATCTAGTGTAAAGCACATTCTGGCCACATTCAGCAGACAGTAAGCAAGGTTTTAGTTTGTACTTGCATTTTTTCTGAGTGTTGGGATCTGTCAGATTATAGGGAAGCTTCCGACAGATGCTGGCCACACTCAACAAATAACAAAAATAGAATGAAGTTCAGTGCCACTGGGCATCCCTGCCAACCAGGATAAAATAGTGAAACTTGTGTTTCCTATGTTCTCCAGTTTTAATGGCACTGCAGCTCCCTCATCTGATCATGAGAAGGAACCCTCCCTACAATGACATCCAGAATTGGAACCAATATGGTCATGAATAGCCTACTGCTGTAAATGAGAATGTACAATGTCACCTTTTCTAGACAAAATCCAAACACTATTAGAAGATTCCTGATTGTCCAAGTAAATGAAGCTTGTAAGTTCTTTGCAATGCACCATTCCTTACGGAACAACCTACAATCCTCTAGCACCAGTTATAAACTAGAGACATATCTATAACTACGTTGTCGTTCATGGGGGGCGATTTGTTTCCCTTTGTTTCTTTCAATAAAATCCTCCCTCAATGCTAGAAGCTGACTGTGAAAAGAACGTGCAAAACCATGCATAACAAAATTGTTGAAGAAAACAATTGGACGTTCAGACCACAATCACATACCTTTTACAATCAAAAGAATTCTCTGAGGAAAAAAATGGACTCCTGATGATTCGTAGCTGGCTAAGCTTGAAATGAATAAAACAAATCCCAGTGGAAGTGTATGAAGAACAACAGCCATATTGAAAGAATAATAAATCTGGAGAGAGGAAGACAGAGATTTTATCATCATCCTCATCAGCAGCAGCAGCATTATTATTATTACTATTATTCTTGTTAAAAAATAAAGACTATCAGCAAATACATGTACCACCATTTCAAGCATGATTGCTATTGAATTAATCTCACCATAAAACGGCCCAAGAAGTCAAAAAAGACAGCACGCCTTTCTACTTCAACAGAAGCCTCAGATTTCAAAGCAGCCCGGTCTCTGGCATTCAACAAATTTGAAGAACCACTAAAAGCTTTTAGCAACGCCATAAGATTCTCTCCACGGATTTGCATGCTTCCTGGCCTACCTTGACATTTACGAGAAAAAAATATAAACATTTCAATATATTCAGCACTATTATAAAGAATACGTAGCTCAAGCTAGGTAAAACTTACATGATATTCTCTGGAACATCATACGGTGTGTGATAAAAGTACCCTTCAAGTAGGAGTATAATATCAAGTCCCGGAATATCACCATAATCTTCAGAAAACATACGATAATCTGTGTCTCCTGGAATATGTGGGAAAATATCCTGCATGCAGAAGTGTAAAAGATGCTTTAGATGCTTCCTGTCTAGCCTCTGAAAAGATCTACTTCTTGAGTTAAAATAACAGCCTCATAACCTATCTTTTTATCTTCCTTTTAATTTTGGATAGGACAAAAAACTCTCATAACTTATCTTGCATGCACACTAGCTAGAATAGATCAATAAACTCTTCAAAAATTACTGCAAAGGACGTGAAAGAGAGATAAGGGTTTCAGGTTAGATGAAAGGACCTGTGCTATTGTATTCGCCATTGGATAAAGAGCTGCCTTTGCATACACTTCGACAGGCCATGGTCCAGGCCCAGACTGGCATACCAGATCTGTCTTCCAAAAAGAATGACAGTTTTACAATAAGCATTGGAAACATAATTAATAATTCAATAATGTAAAGCAATTCTGCTATATACTATTTCAATTCAAAAAATCACATAAGGCCAGATCAATAGAAACCATGAAGCAAATTACCATAGCTTTGATGTCAAAACCATTCACCTTCTATGGCAAGATGATATCACTCAAAGAATAGTTCTTTGAGAACCCCCACTCATTTCCCATTTTCCTACTGTTTAATGCTATTCGAATCTCCAGATTACCGATTTCAATTTTCACTAGAGTGGCTATTGAAGAGGAAATCAAGCCATTATAATGCTCGCTGCATGTGGGTTTTCCCTCCCCCCCCTCTGGCTATGCTGCGTCCCTGCCACCATCCTCCCCCCCTCCCTGCCTGCCTCCCCCCCCTTGCCGCCCCCCCTTTTTCGCCTCCAGCCTCTCCCTCTCCTTCCCTTCCTTTCTTCGGTCACCCCTCCCCCCGTCTTTGGGGTTTTTTGGCTTCTCTCCACATGTCATTGGACGTTGGTGTCCCGGAGGCCTTCTGCATAGCCTCTCCCCCTCCTCTCTTCATGTGCGTCAGGCATGGATGGCCTCGGAGTCCACCCCAAAGAGGGACTCACATGAAGCCCCCTCGCTTGACTGCTGCGTCGCCCATCCGAGTCTCCCTTACCGATCAGGGTAAAGCGAGCTTCGCTTCAGCAGTCGAACGCCTTCAATCATCCTCTGTTATCTACAAAATCATCGGGCTGTGCCCAAGTAGCAAATTCAGGGACCTTCTTCAAGGCAGCTTGCTTGCTGAGCTTGGCAAGTTAGTTGATATCCACACCCTAGATCGCAACCTCTACCAGGTTAAGCTTGGGTCTCCGGAGGCTGCCACCCAGATGATCGCCTTGTCGCCTAATGCGGTTCGGGCTGGCCGTGCTTACGTCTTTCCTTGGACACATGGCTTTGATCATTCGAAAGCTTCATCCTCAGCTTTCATTCCTAGGGAGGCACGCCTGCAACAGAACCTAGACTAACTCCTCAAATGTTAAGGCATTTGGATTGCCTTTCATCATCAAACGAAGAGTAGAAGCAAAACTCTAATATCGATCTGGAAGACCATTTAGAACAGTCTGCACAAGTGAACTGTCTAGCAAGACTTCATCAGCAGAAATCAACTCCTTCAAATCTTTGATCCTTGTCAAAAAACTGTCTATGGAATCTCCTTCATTCATGTGCTCAATCTTCATTCGGTTCATTTATCTAATTTTGAGTCTTAAGGTACGTATGCTAAGGTTGATGTGTTGGAAGATCTTGTAAACCTCTGAATATTATTATTCGGGCCCACCTCACTTCTAACATACATGCCTCATAGCTTTAGGGTAGTGATTGGCCCATTGAGGGTCTCATCACATTGACTAGAGATTGAGACAGGTGGAGCAACAAACATTCCCGAGGAGGAGCAAATATGCAGGATATGCTAAGTGGAGATGGAAGATAAGGAGCACTTTGTTTGCAGATGTAGGGCATATGATGACATCATAAGCAAATATGTGGCCCTGATTAGAGGGCACCCTACCCTCTGAATCTCAGACTTCTCTAGCTAGGAGAGGAGCTCATGCTATAGGCCATCAGCCTTGAAGACTTCATCGAGACTAGGTTGCAAAAATCTAGGGAAGTGACCATCGCTCAATGGAGGAGAGACGATCCCAGATGACGGTTGATCCCGTTGAAGCCATTCGAGCAACCCTCACTCCACTTCCACCTATGTACCACATCTTACACCCACCCATTTGTACAGGATGGAGCTAGTTAGTCCCTCAGATGCATTCTCATGTTTGTTCTACCCTTATGCATATAGACTTTCATAGATATAGCGCTCCATACGCCCCCCCTACCCCCCCCCCCCCCCCCCACTATCATGGCATCTCCACACACACACTACGAAGATTTATATCAGCTTTACCAATCTTTTCAACACTTTTGTTCTCGACATCAACGAGATTGAGGACTACATAAAGGGTGCAAACCTTGCAGGTACACATGTCCACATTTTATTATGTGCTAATGACATTGTATATATGTCACAGTCCAAATGTGAGTTACTTCAAAGTCTTTGGTTCTCGAGCTTATGTTCACATTGAGAAGAAAGACAGATGGTAAGCTCGATATAAAAGCCATTAAAGCTGTCTTTATTGGTTATGCTACTGAAAGCAAAGGATACAAATCCTATGTTCCAGAAACAGGTGATATCCTACTCTCGCGCAATGCATATATTGCAGATGGTCAGATTTTTTATAAGAAAATAGAGATTCCAGATTTCATAAAAATACGTGATTATGCATTTTTTGGAAGGAATTCGGATTCTTATATTCAACCATACAAGGGGGGTGATGAACCTTCTTAAACCCTAAAAGATTCACTTAATAATGGTCCTGACTCCCGAGACAGTTCCATTACCTACGTCAGTACCTCTTGATGTTCCAACTGATAAAGTTGAAGAAGGTTTGAGAATTCCAAGAGAAAGAGAAACTAAAGAACCAGAAGCGATTTCACCACTTTTCAAGAATACGCCAAGGTGGTTATATCAAACCTGGAAGGACAACGATATAAAGGACTTCACAGTTCCATTACCTACATCACTACCTCTTGATGTTCCAACTGATAAAGTTGAAGAAGGTTTGAGAATTCCAAGAGAAAGAGAAACTAAAGAACCAGAAGCGATTTCACCACTTTTCAAGAATACGCCAAGGTGGTTATATCAAACCTGGAAGGACAACGATATAAAGGACTTCACAGTTCCATTACCTACATCAGTACCTCTTGATGTTCCAACTGATAAAGTTGAAGAAGGTTTGAGAATTCCAAGAGAAAGAGAAACTAAAGAACCAGAAGCGATTTCACCACTTTTCAAGAATACGCCAAGGTGGTTATATCAAACCTGGAAGGACAACGATATAAAGGACTTCACAAGACGAACACAAATTCAGACAAGGAGAGAACAAGCACATCAGGTAAATTACGTAAAAGATTTTGAGATTCATAAAATTTTAGCATTAACTTCAATTCAAAATGAACCTGCTAATATTAAAGATGCACTACAAAGTCCTATATGGAAGAAAGCTATGCAAGAAGAGATTGATTCTGATCATAAGATCAAATAAGGAAGCTTTATGAGTTACCAAAAGGTAAAAAGACAAGTGGTGTTAAGTGGATCGTCAAAATTAAACCCCAAAAAAAAAAAGACAACAATTGAAAGGAATAAAGCAAGATTAGTTGTCAAAGGTTATGCACAAAAGAAAGGTATTGACTATGATAAGACTTTTGCACCTACTTCTAAAATGACAATAGTCTGAACAGTGCTTTCTCTTGTTGCATTCTTTGGTTGGAATGTATTACACTTAGATATCAAAACTTCCTTTCTTAATGATGATCTTCATGAAGATATCTACATTCAGCAACCAAAAGGTTTTCAAGAAACAAGTAAAGAGCATTTAGTATGCAAATTCATTAAAGCTTTGTATGGACTATAGGAGGCACCAAGAGCTTATAGCACAAAACCCTAAATATCCAGAACCCCAATTTTTGGTACTTAACAAAATTTTCGTCACAAAAGGTCAAAAATTATTATTGGCTCATTAGATAGAGCTTGAAGAGAGCTTTCATTTGGTACATAACATTCACTCATCAGAGTTTCAGAACAAGAGAAAACCCTAACCCTAACTTCTGCTCAAAAATGGTTTTTCACTTCATTTTGTTCCTCTAAGCAAGTAGGTCAAGAAAAGTTATCTTTAATGTTAACCTGATAACCAAATAAAGCTGATTGCTCGAGATTTGTCAAAATAAAAAATCAAAATTAACGAATTAAAAGAGTTCCTTCTAATTAAGTGTTTTTTTGCCATGCGATTAGGTTTTTCATTGCTTTTGGACCTTGCGTTTTGATTTTCATGGAGGCCTCATCATGGCTGATCTAAATCCTATATAAGGAGGGGTTGAGGGTCACTTTAATCATTATCCAAAGATCATCCAAGCATCCTTGGAGATCAATCAACGCAAGAGTGCTCAATTAGATTCTACTTTGGAGGTGCTCTATTCTTGATGGAGGTGTGCTCTACTTTTGGTGCAGCATTGGAGGAGATTTTGGAATCCAACCATAAATTTCTTGCTGAATTATTGTGAGTAGCAAGTATAATTTCAGTTTCTCACTTGCTAGGTCATCAATTTCTGATTTAAGGTTTCTAAAACACTAATTTCAGAATAAGGACTTGCTGTAAACAGTTCTCAATTGTTCATATTCACTCCATTCTCACATATACACACTCTTCATACCTCTTAGGCACTTTATGAACAAAATCTTGTATCTAATTCCCGAATTTCTGCCTAAATTCAGATTTTCTATCCAATTTCAGTATACATTCAGTTTTGTATCATCTAGACACATTGTAATTTGACATTAATATTAAGATAGTGTAGGTAAGCATTCTAGCTTACCGTTAGCTTAGCAAGCTAACTATTCCAAGTGAAATCACTTAAAAAGATTGTCTATGCTCAGAGAAATTAATTAAGCAAGTAAACCTTTACCCCCGATTTTTTAGGACTGTTGCAGACTTCGACCAGTGATCACCTCGACGCACTTTTCTCTGAAATGGCTGAATAGAAATCCTTCAAATTTTGATAGCATGTAGATGACTTTGAGCTGGTTCCAACAAGCTATAGATCTTTGAATTTGGTGGAGAAATGAGTGAGATATGAGCTCCACAAGTTGACTGACTTACAGAGACTATGACAGAGAACTCAGAAGTGAACAATTTAAATATATGTATTAATGAACAGTGTTGTACAATGCCATAGGCATGATAATCATAGCCTAATGGTAGAGAAGGGTGTGGGCTATGGTGTAGGCCTCACACACACTTAGAAAGTAGAAGGAACAGCTTCGGATTGATCAGTCATACCGCGATCTTTTCCAAGGGGTTTTTATAAGTGTTCTTTTCAATTTGAATTTGAATTCAAATTGTTGGCTCTCTCTAAAAAGTGATCCTCCATTATAGGAGATATTCCATCAATCAAACCTTCTAACTTTTACAAGATTTTCTTGGTAAGTGTTTACAAAGATTCCAAGTCAAATATGACTTTTACACAAGGATAAAATGGTAAGTAACTACTAGCATTGGTTCCCATGCTTCTCCATATGTGTATGGTTTTTAAGTCAAATGTGTAGGCTTGTGAGTTGCACCAACACAATGGGTCTGTAAGTTGAAATGCAAGCCTAATAGAAGTATTGATCGCTATAAGGCTAGAATTGTAGTTAAAGGTTAACCATTATGCTCAAGCAAACGGCATTGATTTTGATGAGACCTTTGCTACTATTTATCATATGGCAATTGTTCATAGCATGTGCTGTTGCAGTTCACAATGATTTGAATGTACATCAATCGGACATCAAAATTGCATTATTGAGTGGAGAATTGCATGAAGAACTGTATGCTTTTGTTCTTTTTAACTAGCATTACTGCCTGAATGTCAAACCCTCAACCCTACCCATTTGGATGGGTTTCAAATAGAAATTTGAAACCCTTTCAAAGATCAGCAAACGAATATTCAACCAACATTCACCTTTAAGCATATCCATCACAGTTGTGAGGAACTATGGACTTGTGTTGAATCAGTTTAACCTTACCAGGACCTCCTGTCCCACTGCTCTCAATATTGATCAAAGCTCCAATAGTTGATCTCCATTTATGAGACTTCATAAAACCATGACAAGCCTGAAAGTGTTGAAACAATAGACACATGGTCAAAATCATCCGTTTATAATAAAGCATCACATAATGAATGAAATTTTATCCATTTCACAAGTTATTCAGAGGAAAAAAAAAAGCACGCATCACAATAAGTAAGCACAATCATCTTGTCCCAATGCAGTAGTTTCATATTCTTAAGTATCCAAAGCCCATATTGTGAAGAACCAAATGATCATTACAACTGTGTCACACAATGTTTTGAAATGTAAAGAAGATCTAAAGTTGGGCTCTTGCTTAACTCAGGTAACAGACTTGAAATTCACAATAACCATCCTCCCCTTCTTGCACAAATTCTTGTTCAAGTTCAGGATTTTGATTCTTCCTTTTAATGCTTAAAATGAATTGATCAATGTTCTTCATACTATGTTTAGGTGATTCTATGATTGGTTGTGATTTGATGACAATAATGATAATTCTGAGGAGCTCTTCATTTCCCACTAAACTCAAATTCAAGGCAACAAAATGGGGAAGAAGGTCAAAAAATAACATTATTTCTACGGACCCCAGGAGCATCATAAATGTGTTGCTAAACCCGAAAAAACCTATATCCTGTCAGAGATGATCAAAGAACCACCTTTGAGAATCATTATGAGGCCTCTTTAACTATTAACAAACTCAGAAAAGAAAGTAGTATTTATCAGTTACATTTTGTTATGAGCTTTAGATTCTTTAATGTGAAAAATTATTTTAGAGGCTATAAGTCAAGAATTTATATACAAATATTTCCACAATGAAACAGCTAGAAAACTAACTGCAAAATATACATATTGATTTATTTCAATTACTTTCTTAAGTAGACTAGTGTGGTAACAAGCATAAAGGTAGACCTGAAAAGTTTTAAACCTTGAAAGATAAGCTGGTGAAGCAAGTTGCAACCCAAAGATGCTATCAAACTACTGTAGTAAGAACAACTTCAAAACATCATGGGGAAACAAGAAAGACCATGAGAGAACTAATGAGGTAAATGCCTGCGCATGAAGGACAACCCATGGTAAAAGAGGTCGTTGACCAGTGCTAATAGTTTGAGGATTTTCAGAAGGGTCATACTTACTCAACCAGCACTGACTTTTCAGTTTCTTGAGTTCACTTTGAGTTTAGTGATAGCACATTGTCGAGTGTGTGGTGTTTTCTTCAGACAAACAGTAAATGCTCTTTTCTTTCTTAATCATTATTAACATGCGTAATAGCCCTCTCTCATAAGCTGTAGAGATTTATACATTGTGGGAAGCTACGTTCATGATTAGACCAACTGTTGGGGCATTGGCTCACGCAGATCAAGAACCAGCAAAAGCACTTGGTGATAGAAGCTTCCCAGGCTAGGGGCTGGATCCCAATTTCACAACCCAATACTTTCTGCATAGTTAGCATCATTTACAATGTAATAATGCTCCCTGCAAGGGGATGATACAATAACAAATAAATAAATAAAAATTTATGTATCATGATTGTGCACAAAGCAATATGCTGAGAGAAAAAGAAAGATGGCTTTTTTAACATTTACTGGGGGGAAAACTGCCCACAATATAGCATAGAACCAGAGGAGTATACATCCATCATCCATGTCATCAACATGCACAAGAATACGTGTAAAAAACAAAATTGACATGTGAAGAGAGGGCACTTCACAATTAGTAGGAATCATCAGGAGATATCACCACTAGTGTAATAGCTTGAAATGAGGGGCAGTACCCCTTTGGATTAAGTGAAGAGAGCTTAGATAGTGAGAGATAAGGAGAAACTACACATGAGAATAGAAAAAGAGAGCAGAAATAAAATATAAAGGGGAGAGAGAGAAAGAAGTGTGCAAGAAAGAGAAGCAGATGTACACTAGATCTTCAAGGAGCTTTGTCAATTCTACTTACTCTTCTTTTGATAGTTGTTTCCTAAGTATACCACGCTTACATGACTTGTAGTGTAAGTGGCAAAGGCATCCTTGTATGGTGTTACATGAAAGGAAGCTCTAGAATCCACACTTACATGCCTTTTAAGTGGAAAATGGCTTTCAATTTATACAAAAACCACCTTCTAGAGGAAGCTCACGATAGAACTATGTTGCATAGATACCCAATCCCACGTGCCAATGTATCAAAAATGTTGCATCCTATTGTGGCCAAGCATGCAAAAATATTTAAGCAAACACATGGGCATAAGGAGTGAAATGTGCTAAACTTCACGGTCCACCACATCCACATAATGGCTAAACTCCTTGATCTTTGTCAGTTCCTCAAAACTGTTAAAAGATCGAGATCAGCTCCAAAGTGAATGAGAATAAAACAATGAGATCACGATATGTTCTCTCATCTAAGTTGATCGTATGCATTAGAACATGACAAGGACAGTCAATCATCCCACCAGAAGTTCATAAAAATTGAATCCATGGTAACCCCTCATTCTAGAAAATCAATGTGGAGCATGTTTTGAGGGATTACTAAGAAAGGGATCTCAAAACTCTCCAAGAATCAAAAGGAACATCCTAACAAGAACATGACATGGCTGCGCAGAAGGACTAGCAAGCGGATAAGAAGGTATCCTTGCCGAGCTTTGCAACACTGCACAATAAAGATAATGGTGGATTGAGAAGGCTCAGCCGAGGAAGGTGGGTAGATCGACACGTATGCAACTTTCAACAAAGGCAACAAAGGAAGAGTAAAAGGAGGAAGTGAATGAGAACATGAGGAAGGTTTTATGGGAAGATGCACTCAGGCAAGCACCTAAGCTAGGCAAGAGGTTCCACTCTATCAACTAGTAGAAGCCTATACTTCAAACTCATATGGGATGACTGACATATTGCAATCAAGCTCTTGTAGAGCTCGACTACACTCTTGAGGGGTCGTTCTATGAAAGTTTCTTCTTAAGAGGGGGCTATCCTAGGCCACCATATCCTACCTTTAGAAAATGATTTGAAAAGGTTCTTATCCACGGAATCCCCTCAAGCAATTCCTCGTGATATGCCCCATCTAAATGGGAGCAACACATTGTCTTGGAGATCTAGAATACTTGACCTTCTACAAAAACCTATCTCCTTTGAAAGTTAGCAAGAGAATCTAGGTCAGTTTCTCCTTTGCACCTTGAGTACTGCAACATGCATTGTAGGAAGGCCAGCAGCCTTGGCCAACATTGTGCACGCCAAATGAAATTGGTCAAATTTGAAATAACTGAAAAATATTCTAGGTCAGTAAAAAGGATAATTATAGATTAAAAAATCTCATGATTTCTTTAAAATAAAAACCTTTTAAATCTTGCTTACGATTTAAATCTTAGGGAGCAATTTTTATCAAGGTTTTTTAAAATTTTTTCAATAACAAAAACTTTATTTTGTTCTTCTATTATTGCACTTAATAAAGATTGATAAATTAATAAAACCTATCAAACCTAAATAAAATCTCGCGTTCTTGAGTTATGTAATGAAAGTAAATTACTCAAGTAGAAGATTGATAAATTAATCAAATCTATCAAACCCAAATAGAATCTTGCGTTCTTGAGTTATGTAATGATAGTAAATTACTCAGGTAGATAAAGTCTTTTATAAATACCTATGTAAAGATAGATAGTAAATAGGAGTAATTTCTTTTCAAACCTTTATTGTTTTTTCTCTTTTTTCTTTTCAATATAATCTTCATTTTGTTGCTGTATTCTTATGTCAAATAATAATAGATATAAATAATCCAAAACTAAAATCGAGGTTTTTATTCACTCCCAAATTTCTATCTTTTACATTTTTGCCTAGAGTATATGCAATATAGAGTAAGTATCCTTTTGCATCCATGGAGCAAAGTTGCATGATATATATAAAGGCATATCCATCTATTAATGATAGATCTACCTTGCATCAATTAATGATAGATCTTGATATTTTCGTGCACCTGTCTACCTTTCTAGCCACTTTTTTTAATTTATCTATCTACTAGCCTAGCTACTACCTTCCTATCTATCCGTTCATCTATCCATCCATCTATATATCTATTTATCTTTTCTAATAATTTTCATCTTCCTTCTTTCTATCCATCTATTTGTCTCCCTCCCTATGGTCTATTTCTATCTCTATCTATTTATTTACAAAAGAATCCACTTGCTTAACTTATATTTAAACGATTCAAATACCAAATTAAATCTCTAATTTGTACTATGAGGATAATCATTTTTTTCCATGACATAATTCAAATAATGTTTATCTTTGTTTGAGCACAAAATTAGAAAGATTTAAATCAAACTTTCACATAAAATTTAAAAAGGAAAAGAGTACAGCAACATACACTAGATTCCAGCACATAGGTGAAGTGTTAGACGATGAATGTTGAGGTCAGTTTCACGTTCGATGAATGAATTTCAGTTTCTCCACTCTCAGTAATAAAAAACCATGAGCTTTGGTTCATCTTCTTCAAGAAAGTTAGTTACATTTCCTTGCTTTGTGATTGACAATGATACAAATACTCTCTCCTATGTGATGAGATTATAAGCACTATGTGGAGAACATATACATTTATGGTTTGGTGCACATGTCAAGAACATGTACAAAAATGTTTCTCAAAAGCCGAACCCATGCACACGAAAGGATTCTATATAAGAATCTTTACCTAAAATTCCCTACACCCCAGTCACATTTCCCACTTTCTTCTCTTTGGTTTTATACATGTGTTAGGGACATGGTGGAAGATGACCCTAGCCATACTCCTCCCTTCCATGGACTACATCCATAAATCCTGGATAAAGCATCTGATAACCATATGTACAAATAAGATGGAGAATTAAGAGTGGGTTATAAAGCATGGCTTTGGAGCCTTACCAACATAAACAATTCCTCTGCCCCATTGAATAGAAAAATAATCGGCCTGGGTGGCACCCAACCACTGTCAATAATCAGACGAACAGCTTCAAGCATTGTAGCTGCCCTTCAAAAGTGATTTACATCCCCACCATTCGATCAGTGACTTTTTATGACATTCTTCATGTGTCTAACAAATAAGCAAGCCACTCACCAACACATGATGCACAATCACCAGCACCTGGAGATCCAATTGCACTATCAAAGTGACCATTTACAAGAACAGCTGGAGAATCCTCATCTGCACCAACTGATGAGATTCTGTGCCTTCAAGTGTTAGAACAAATAAAGATTGTGCTTTTAAAAAATTAAACAAAAACAAGCTAATTAGCAGGATGATGGCAGCCACCCATCTTTCATAGATAAACAGCGTCCAACATAAATGGTTTTGCAATGATATACGATTCCCTCAGCATGCAGCTTGTAGTAAGACAACAACCATAAGAAACAGCAGGTGTTCAAGTTCAGATGAGCTTAATTCTCTTTTGCCTTAAGAGGACAAGTGTGTGCTGGCATTGAAGGCTAAACTGCATCCAGAATGAATGAATTTGCAATGGAGTACAATTCTCTCACCATACAGCCTGTCAAGGTGGTAAGGTTCGTAAGGTTCGGTACGCATTCGGTTTGAGGGAAGAACCTTACCCTCGAGGTAAGGTTCGTAAGGTTCATCCATGTATTAAATATATATATATATATATATATATATATATATATATATATATATATATATATATATATATATATATATATATATATATATATATATATATATATATATATATATATATATATATATATATATATCAAAATAATACAAACACAACTAGATATCTAAACTCTAGTTTCTACACCATACACCATAACCATCAACAATTTAACATCACCATCTTATAAACTTTATGAATAATATCACCATCCACTTCAAACATCACTTTCAAAAATTAAAGCTATAACAAGTTACAATAATCACAAACGCAGGAGTCAGGGTTCAGGAAACAAAGCAATGAGCATAGCATCCACATAACATGCATTAACTATGAACCAAAATGTATGTGAATAATACATGAAGCATGAAATGTCTCAAATCAACCATGAATCCTGATACAAAAACATAATGATGAAGGGACATCTATGAATAATGATGTCTAAGTCCACTGTCCAATGTCATACTCCACTTACTGACTAATCTATATAGTATAGACTCTAGTCTCTATATAATGGGATCAATCATCAATCATCATGCTCCTCATCATCCATCCCCTCCGAAGAAGAGAATGATGATTACTCTGATGGAATGTCTCCAATGACAATGACATTCCCATCCTCATCGTACTTTGGCTCGGCAATCGGAGTGAAATCAATGCTATGTGGTGCTATGTTGATATCGTGTGCCTCAGGAAGTGGATCTCCTCGTCGTCGTGGGCGCATTTTGCGCCTCCTGCTGTACACCGGTGCTCGAGCAACACTCGTAGATGCAATGTCCACCCGAGGCTCAATACCCAATCAACGAGCACGTGCACGTGTCACTCTACGATCGATACTCTCTAGCTCCAGGTGTAGCATGCGATAGATATCCTCCTGCTCGTCTCGAACAACTATCATCTCGTCCTCTGTCTCCATAGAATTCTCAAAGATGGTAACAGGTACCTAAACATTACATAAATGATAAAAACGTAATTTGAATTACAATATTAAACTTAAAAGAATGAAGGACAAAGTTAAGTATATAAAAGAATACCTGTTTTGGTCTATCAGTTTTTGTTTTGAGATCATGCACCAATCTCAAGTTGGCCTTGCAAAAGACCAACCTCTCTAATTGTTGTACACTCAACCTATTCCTGAACTTTGTATGAATGAGAGAATAGGCACTCCAATTGTGTTCACATGCACTAGAGGAAGCATCCTACATAGATTATAATCCATAAGCATTTTCAAAATAAAAGTATTGAAAGTATTATGATAATATGAATCAATGTTCAATTATCAATACCAAAAAAATACTTGTGATAAGACTCGTAGAGCATGTGGAGCCATTGAAGGGTGACCATAGCCATAATGTAGCCACCACTCCAATGGCTCAGCAGTCACCTCTTTGCGCATAGATGTACTACGCACATATGCGATGCCCACATTCCCCATATAACCTGTGAAATCTCTATCAAAGAGAAGCTGATCGTCTAGGGACATGATGCGTTGCATGTACTCATCCTTCATGTGTCGTAGTTGGCCTTCTGCCCATAAAGTCGGACTCTTGAAATATGGATACAAGAGTGCCGAAAATCCATGTATGGGTCTAGATAGGAAAGACCAACGATAGTCCACTAGTCATAAAATATCAGATTTCCTACAAAATAAAATAAATGTCATTATGTCATATCTGAATTTTTATATAAATATATTAAATAAAAGAAACATACATGAATTTCATAATTCAAACACATACCTCTCATGTGAAAGTTCCCTTCCTCGCATGATAGCCTGCCTCATTTGCATATGGAAATGGTAGACAAGTCCGAGTGTAGAACCCTCTTTGTCCACTATACGAAGCAATATATATATGGGCTTCAAGACAAGCACAAGAGATTCTATTTCCTTCCAAAAGCTCTCGTCCAATACTTTCCTTTGCACATAACGTGCAAGCTCTGTCCGAGAGTGTGGTACGTTTGTCCATCTGCGATCTATGACTGTCACACGCAATGCATCTATGACTTGTTGAAGTCTATATAACACCACATATATGTAACCGAATCTAGTGTCTGCAGGGCGAATCATCTCTATGGTGCTATGAGAACGGAATACGGATAATGCCAAATGCTTTTTACGTATAAAACTCACAATCCATTTGGCATCATTCACAATGGGCTCTATCCATGTTAGTTTGCCAATGTCCTCTAATAGGAGATCTACACAGTGTGCAGCACAGGGTGTCCAAACTATTTTGGGGAACTCACGTTCAATCATTTCCCCCATTCTTACAGTTGGATGCATTATCTGTTCAGCTCCAACCTCAAGAATGGAAGATTTGATATGCTGAAAGATAAAGTCACCAGTAATGCGAACCCCCCCTCTACTAGCATCCACGGCACGGAGGAAATAGGTACCTAGGCAAGATGATACCAGGATGTTTATAATATGGCATCGACGCATGTTACTCCATCCATCAGATATGATGGAACATCCATACATCACCCAGCTTGTTTTAATAGGCTCTAGTTGTACCTCAATGCGCTCCTTTTCCTCATCTAACATGGTAGTACGCAGTCCCTTGTAGTCAATTCCATACCTGAGCAATAGCTTTCACCATGCATCTCCATGCCTCAATACGTACCACATTGAATGCAAGATTGCATTCAATAACACACCTCACAATTTGTATCTGTGCGGCCTTTTGTCTCTGTTTTTGTGCACCAATTCCTTGCCTAGGACGTTGTGTACGAGGGGTGGAAGAGTCCTCTTCCATATTGTCGGTTCTTTGTGATGCGGTCCGACTCCGAGTACCACTAGTTTCAGGCTGCGTCATCTCTGAAGAAGGAACTATTTCCTCCATCATCTCGATATCGGCCGAAGCCAAATCACGACGACGCGAAGCACGGGCCTCTTGTCCCAAAGAATGCTCACGTATTACAATTTGATCAACCTCTGGAGGGACTTTATCACAAGCAGAAATGCCCATTCCTCCTAAACCAGATACATGACGTATAAGTCGTGTAGTCGTGGTAGAGAAGGACTAAGTGCAATATTTGCATGTCCACTTACGAGTGCAAGAACCCGAAGCACTTTGAGCATTAGCCAATGAGTCGTTAATGGTATGGGCATCCCACACGGCATTTACACTTCGAGGCATATTGAATATTTGCAAGATATGGATTCAATATATATATATATATATATATATATATATATATATATATATATATATATATATATATATATATATATATATATATATATATATATATATATATATATATATATATATATATATATATATCCGCAAAGCCTTCGACACAGTTCCCAGGGAGAGGCTCTTCAGATGTCTACACGATATCGGGGCTCCATAGGAGATGATATGGGGGATCTACACCTTATATGAGAGAGTATCAGGTAGAGTCAGATGCCCAGGCGGTCTATCCGATTCACTTGCTAGCACCATCGGGGTGAAGCAAGGGTGCCCCCTCTCACCCACCCTTTTGGTTTATACATTGACGAGATAGTGGACTTCATATGGCAGCAAGGAGGAGAGGGCATTGAGATACGAGGGACTTATATCCACATTCTTTTATATGCTGATGATATTGTGCTCGTTTCAGAGTCTGCAGAGGGTCTACAGCGTCACCTACACGGCCTAGATGATTTTTGTACACATAGAGGGTTATCAGTGAACCTTGGTAAAACCAAGGTTTTGATCTTCCATACATCAGCACAGGTGAGGAGACACAGTTCTTTCACAGCGGAAGGCGGACCCATTGAGGTAGTTGGTTCATATGTCTACTTGGGAGTGACTTTCACAGCAGCCGCTGGGGTTTTCTCCATGTCTCATGCAGCCCGCGATCGCATCACACGTGGATACGCAGTGCTAGCTTTGATGGAGAGACAGTGTCACCAGGCATATTTTCAGGAGCCCCGCACAAAGGGCTGGCTCTTCGACACTTTAGTTACCCCAGCACTCATGTATGGTGCAGCTATATGGGGACCGGGATTAGCTACATCATCATGGACAGCACTAGAGAGACCGCAGATTCTCATGATTGCTAGACTCATCCGCAGCAAATCTTCGGTACCCCATGATATCATTAGGGAAGAGCTTGCTGCACCACCGATGCTAGTAGAGGCACTCTTCCAAACAGTATGCCTATTACACAGGATCCAGTGCATGGACACAGAGCGCATCACTTACAGAGCTTTCCAGGCATCACGCGACATGGCACTAGCCGGAGACACCTCATCATGGTATGCACAGACACGGGATTGGCTTTCCCTCCATGGTTTTGACATAGACAGACTACCACCGGTACAATATGACTCCGAGGCTCCCACCTATTCACTCTCTCACCAAGAGAGAAATAGGATCATCCGTCAGGAGATATGGCATACATACATACAGAGGACATGGATGAGCCCGCGGAGGACATTGACACCGAAAATGCTTCACTACCGTGAGCATTTTCTACGGATTTCAGACCACTGCTTCATTGAGACTCCACGCTACATGCAGACATACCTACCACACCACCTTCCAGTCATCATTGGGCAGCTTCGAGTTTCATCACATCAGCTCGAGATCGAGAGGGGTCGGGCTAGAGGACTCCCTCGAGAGGAGAGGTCGTGCCCAGTATGCCATACAGAGATAGAGAGTGAGGAGCACCTCGTTATCAGATGCCCGGACCTACGAGCACAGTTCCAGATAGAGGAGTCACTCCAGTTGTGTATGACCATTGCAGAACAACGGAGGATGGGGCGTTTCCTCATGGCTGCATATGAGAGACGAGATCAGATGCTAGAGCCTACACACCAGACACGGGTGAGTACCCAGCAGACTATTACTCAGAATTTTGAGCGCGTTGGTCCACATCGGACGGACCCGCCTCCCAAAGGCATAGGGCTCACACTCCAGCAGGCAGCGGCACAGAGAGTGCGACGCCGACCACATCTGGTTGGGTACCGACGACCACGACTACACCGGGAGGATATCTCACGCATCAGGATAGCCCACAACTACATGATGGAGCATAAGCGCACTACCACCACTTGGACAGGCTTCCTCCAAGAGGCACTCCTACCACCACCGATGTACCATATACTCCACCCACCTCCACCCATCATCAGCACTTAGGGTATACATATTCACTCCCTCATGGCTCCCCTTTGTATCAGGTGGTCATTATCTGCTGAGCCAGAGCCACTCTCCCCCCAGGCACCATTATTTTAATCCCACTACCTCCTCATTACAGGTACCACCATCCTTTGCTGTTTTCCGCCTACAAAGTTTTGTGTAGTGAGTATTTTTTTCCTTTCCATCGCTACACAGAGATTACCACAGTTGTATATGATTTTGTCTCATAGGCCAAGTTTGGCCTTTGGAAGACGTTAATATACCTCTCTCTCTCTCTCTCTCTCTCTCTCTCTCTCTCTCTCTCTCTCTCTCTCTCTCTCTCTCTCTCTCTCTCTCTCTCTCTCTCTCTCTCTCTCTCTCTCTCTCTCTCTCTCTCTCTCTCTCTCTCTCTCTCTCTCTCTCTCTCTCTCTCTCTCTCTCTCTCTCTCTCTCTCTCTCTCTCTCTCTCTATCTATCTATCTATCTATCTATCTATCTATCTATCTATCTATCTATCTATCTATCTATCTATCTATCTATCTATCTATCTATCTATATATATATATATATATATATATATATATATATATATATATATATATATATATATATATATATATATATATCCCTCTCTCTCTCTCTCTCTCTCTCTCTCCTCTCTCTCTCTCTCTCTCTCTCTCTCTCTCTCTCTCTCTCTCTCTCTCTCTCTCTCTCTCTCTCTCTCTCTCTCTCTATCTATCTATCTATCTATATATATATATCTCCCTCCCTCCCTCCCTCCCTCCCTCCCTCCCTCTCTCTCTCTCTCTCTCTCTCTCTCTCTCTCTCTCTCTCTCTCTCTCTCTCTCTCTCTCTCTCTCTCTCTCTCTCTCTCTCTCTCTCTCTCTCTCTCTCTCTCTCTCTCTCATCTCTCTCTCTCTCTCTCTCTCTCTCTCTCTCTCTCTCTCTCTCTCTCTCTCTCTCCTGCTCAGCGCCCCTCAGCCCCTCCTGCTCAGCGTCGGATCTCTCTCCCGCTTTGCTCACTCGCCCCTGCCCGCTCAACCAAGCCCGCTCAGCCCCACCCCCCCCCCACGACTCCGAGATCTACATCGCTCAGCCCCTGTTCGTCCGCCTCAGACAGCGCCCCGCCCGCTTGGAGTATGGGCCGAAGACATACCCTCCCCCATCAGCGTGACCACCCCATGCCTAACCCTAACGCTAGCCCGAAACTAGCCCAAACCCTTAACCTAACCTAACCCTAACCCTAAACCGAAACCCTAACCCTAATCCCTCGAAACCCTAATCCTAATCCCTCGAAACCCTAACCCGACCTTGCCCCAAAAAACCTAACCCTAACCCTAACCCCAAACCCGACCTTGCCCCAAAAAACCTAACCCGACCTTGCTCCAAAAAACCTAACCCTAACCCCTAACCCGACCTTGCCCCAAAAAACCTAACCCTAACCCTAACCCCAAACCCGACTCCCACCCTTGCTCCATCGCGCATCGGGCGCGCTCCCGTCTTCATCGCAAGTCTTTAGGCTCAGTACTTTGAGCATTCTTTCATCTTCGAATGC
Organism: Ceratopteris richardii; assembly: GCA_020310875.1. Taxonomy (NCBI): domain Eukaryota; kingdom Viridiplantae; phylum Streptophyta; class Polypodiopsida; order Polypodiales; family Pteridaceae; genus Ceratopteris; species Ceratopteris richardii. The sequence continues at coordinate 34,719 of MU263481.1, forward strand.
AATGAGCGCTACGGCTAAGAAGGACGATTTGACAAAAATGGAGGACAAACTGACCATAGCTATCAAAGAAAACAAGAAGATGGTGGACTCCACTATCACGGCCATCATCAGCCGCCTCTCAAAGCTCGAGAAGGAAGTAGAAACATATCATAAGGAGAGGGAAGCATGGCAAAAAGAGAAAGAAGAATGGACTAAGGAGAGGGCAAACATGAAAGAGGAATTGGAGCTCCTCAAAGCTTCAATGGTCTCTCTTACACCCGAAGAGGGAGAGATTAATATGAACAAGACAGAAGCTCTCAAAGAAGAACTCACCAAATCCTTGACCGAGAGCATGGAAAACAAATTAGAAGCTACCAAAGAAGGGTGGATCGACATAGTGAAGAAGAACATCAAAAAAGAAGCCAAAGAGAAAGCACAAAAGGAAGAAGCCCTCATCGTGCACACCACTATTGAGGAAGAAAAGATGAGACATGCCCGCCGTCTCAATGTACGCATCACGGGCATTGAAGAAAAAGAAGGCTCTACCCCCGAGTCCGATGGGAAAACACTATGCAAGATACTCGGCTACAAAGAGGAGTCCCCCCCATTCATCAAGTCTTGGAGAACGGGACGAGACCCCACGAAGAAGAGAGCTCTCATTCTACACTTCCCTTCCGAAGATATAAGATCTACTTTCCTACGCAGGAGGGTGATTTTGAGAGCACTTGATGGCCCCCCCCATCTACCTTGACGATGATCTCACACCCATGCAGGTAGCACACCGTCGTGCATGCATGCCGAGAGTACATCAAGCTCGCAAAGAAGGAAAGAAGGCTTCATACAGAGATGGTCGTGTCATCATTGATGGCAAGGCCATCCCATAGGGATTCGCGGCCTGTGAGACACTCGAGGAGATACACCTTGCAGTTTGGAACTGCAATGGAGATCTATGGACACACCCAGAGAGATTGGAAGAGGTGCGCAAAGACAAAGACATCATTATGCTCACAGAGACACATGAGAGCCCGAACCGGGGCCTACCTCGTGTCCACGGTTTTCAGTGGGAGTCCACATACAGAGAGTGTACACGTCAGCACACCACCCGAGGATCAGGAGGAGTAGCCATACTCTTTAGAGATGGACTTCAGAGCAGGATACAGATAGTCGCACGTGATTCACAGGCCAGATATCTTTGGATTCGACTCCAGCTCTCGCAGGAGCGGATCATCTTCATAGCATTATGCTACTTTGCTCCTTCTAGCTCGCGTTTCGCTATCATAGATCGAGAGGAGGACTCACCATACACTTGCTTGTCAGAAGAGATTACAGAGTACTCTGCATTAGGGGAAGTCTTCCTTATGGGAGACTTCAATGCCAGGACAGGCAATGATCAGTGTGAGATATTTGACCCAGAAGACCCGGAGATACTACATACCATAGAGGATGAGTCTACAGCTCGAGCTTCAGCTCACCCTACACACACTCACTATGGCACTCACCTACTCAGACTAGGCTCTCGACATAATCTCGTTATCTATAACGGGATGACTCAGTGGCCTACCTCAGGAGGATTGACATGCATACCACACTCAGTCACAGATGGCGGGGGAAGTACAGTAGATTACGTCATGGGGTCCAGAGAGGCCATCCACCTACTTACCTCATTCACCATCCCACCCATACCCATTGGGGCCGATCACACATACCTCGCACTCTCCCTGAAGGGAGACACCCCTACACGCATACCCGCAGCACGCATCCCACACACCACCATCCACTTCACACACGAGCTAGCTCACATATATGCGGCTCGAGTCGAGCAGGGTCTTCTCTTACTTCATCCTGACACTCCACTATCCCTACTCACCTCTCAGATAGCATCAGTTCTTCAGACATCAGCCATCAGCTCCTTCCCACACACCATCCATTCTCGTCACACACCTCCTCCCGGGACTATGCCACAACATCGTTGGTATGATGAGGATTGCAGAGATCTTTACCGCCGACTACAAGCTCAGCGAGCATTGGGAGAGATCACAGAGAGAGAGGCCAAGGGACAGATGAAGACTCTCACACGTCGAAAGAGGCGAGCCTTTGAGGAGGCACAGGAGCTTGAGCTATACCATCTCTTTATGAGTATGGACAGTGCTGCAGCATGGCGCAGCCTACGAGAGCCACGCCCGACCACACCTATTGGAGACCCACACACATGGCATGATTATGCTCAGAGGTTATATGAGGTACCTAGGCAGCCTCCCATTCCCCAGCCACTTGAGCCTCGCCCTACTAGTTCTTCTCTCTTCACAGCAAAGATGGTTGAGAGGGCCATACGACGACTTCGACATGGACGTTCGACAGACCACGCAGGATTGAAGAGCGAGCATCTCATATATGCAGCCTCCACTATAGCCCCGTTGATTGCACATGTCTTCAACCGGGCTATAGGAGAGGGCTTCCCAGAGGAGTGGACTAGGCACACCATTGTGCCTATCCACAAATCTGGCGACACCCTGGATCCAGGGAACTACAGGACCATCGTGATTGGCCACACCATGGCCAAACTATACGGTGCCATACTTGAGGCAGAGCTCAGTTCATATGCAGAGACTGAGGGGCTACGAGCACGAGGCCAGGCAGGTTTTCGACGAGCTTTCTCCACTATTGATCACATCTTCATTCTGCGCTGCCTCATTGATGGGGCAAGGGTGCGAAAGAAGAGGCTATATTGCTGCTTTGTGGACTTCCGCAAAGCTTTTGATACAGTGCCGCGAGAGAGGCTCTTCCAACGCCTCCAGAGCTTGGGAGTACCATCAGGGATGATTTGGGCCATCTATGCACTCTATGAGCAGGTGACTGGGAGGGTACCGTGTCCAGGAGGTATGTCTGAGGCCATTGCTAGCACCATCGGTGTTAAGCAAGGCTGCCCACTCTCTCCCACTCTATTTGGTCTCTACATTGACGAGATTGAGGACTACATTCTCCGAGCTGGAGGAGAGGGTGCAGACCTCGCAGGTACACATGTCCACATTTTATTATATGCCGATGACATTGTCTTGATTTCAGAGTCACCCGAGGGATTACAGCGCCACCTTGAGGCCCTGGATGAGTTTTGTACACAGAGGGGCTTGACAGTAAACCTTGGCAAGACCAAGGTCATGATCTTCCACACCTCCCCCATGGTGAGGAATGGAGCAGGATTCAGAGCTGGTGGTGGACAGATTGAGGTGGTCACTTCCTATGTCTATCTCGGAGTCACATTCACGAGCTTGCCTGGCCCCTTCAGCATGAGACAGGCAGCCACCGATAGACTCACACGTGGATATGCAGCTTTAGCCATGTTAGAACGGAGATGTCACCAAGCACACTTCCAGGAGCCCCGCACGAAGGGCTGGCTATTTGACACACTGGTCAGACCAGCTATGATGTATGCTGCGACGGTTTGGGCCCCAGGTCTCACAGTCACCCAGTGGAGTGCGATCGAGAGGCCACAGGTACGTATGATCTCGCGATTATTTCGTGGGAAACAGTCGGTGCCACATGACATCATCAGGGCAGAGCTAGCTGCACCACCCATGGCAGTAGAGGCACTATTCCAGACTATCTGCTTTATTCAGAGGATTAGGGACCTCCCTACAGATAGACTCACACACAGAGCTCTTGAGGCATCTATACAGATATCAGAGTTAGGATATGAGAGAGCTTGGTACACTCAGGTTAGAGTCTGGTTTGATAGTCATGGACTTGATATGGACAGATTGCCGCCTTTTCAGTATGACCCAGACTCACCTCACATCCACCTCTCTCGTCGTGAGAGGAATGTTGTGCTCAGACAGGATCTCTGGCAGCTCTACATTAGTCAGACATGGCACACAGCACACATGGGATCGAGACTATCGCACTATCGAGACCAGTTCATAGACATACTAGCTGACGGTTTCATCCAGCGACCACGCTACATGGATACTCACATGCCTCATAGCTTGAGGGTAGCGATTGGCCAGCTGAGAGTCTCATCACACCGACTCGAGATTGAGACGGGCAGAGCCGCAGACATTCCCAGAGAGGAGCGGATATGCAGAGTATGCAGAGTAGAGATGGAGGATGAGGAGCACTTTGTATGCAGATGTAGCGCATATGATGGCATCAGAGGCAGATACGAGACTCTGTTTGCAGGGCAGCCCACCCTCCGAGAGATCATGGACTCTAGAGACCAGCGACAGTTCGGGCGATTCTTACTAGAGATACAGAGTCACAGAGATTCCCTACTCCAGCCTACTGTAGCACTCCATACAGGAGGGAGACAGAGTCAGCTCACTGACTTCTTTATTCCACGACGTGCTGCAGCCCTCCCCCCCTCAGCCCACATACCGAGCGGGGTGACTCTTCAGCAGGCTCAGATATCTCGAGCTAGGAGACGACCCCGTGCTATAGGATATCGGGCCCCGAGACTTCACCGACACCAGATTGCGGAGATCCAGGCTTGTGACCATCGCGCCATGGAGGAGAGACGATCCCAGATGATGGCCGATCCCGTTGCAGCCATCAGGGTGGCCCTGACTCCACCTCCACCTATGTATCACATATTACATCCCACCCACTAGCACAGGATGGAGCTAGTTAGTCGTTTTAGATGCATTCTCATGGTTGTTGTACTACCCTTTTGCATATAGACTATCATAGATATCGCACTCCATACACCCCCCACCACTTTCATGGGTATCCCCACATGCATACTACGGAGATCTATATCAGCTTAACCAGTTTCTTTTCAGCACTTTTATCTTTTCTGATTGACAGAAGATACACCCATGTACATCGATTTGTCTCATAGGCCGAGTTCGGCCTCCTAATAGACGTAAAAACACTTTCTTTCTTTCTTTCTCTCTCTCTCTCTCTCTCTCTCTCTCTCTCTCTCTCTCTCTCTCTCTCTCTCTCTCTCTCTCTCTCTCTCTCTCTCTCTCTCTCTCTCTCTCTCTCTCTCTCTCTCTCTCTCTCTCTCTCTCTCTCTCTCTCTCTCTCTCTCTCTCTCTCTCTCTCTCTCTCTCTCTCTCTCTCTCTCTCTCTCTCTCTCTCAGAGGTTATATGACGTCCAAGGACAGCCACCATTACCGATTCCTTCCACACCGCGTCCGGTGATATCCACCCTCTTCACAGCAGGCATGGTACGACAGCCCATCCATAGGCTACAGCATGGCCGTTCTGAAGACCACACGAGGCTACAGGGAGAGCACTTTATATACGCAGCAGATGTAGTTTCCCACTTGATCGCCCATCTCTTCAACCGTGCTTTGGTTGAGGGATTACCCGACTCATGGACTATGCATACCATTACGCCTATCCATAAGTCCGGCGATATGATGGACCCAGGGAACTACAGGACTATTATGATAGGCCATATCCTGGCCAAGATCTATGGGGCAGTACTAGAGGCAGAGCTCAGTACACACACTGAGGCAGCGGGGATAAGAGCACCCGGCCAGGCAGGCTTACGCCGCACTTTCTCCACCATCGACCACATCTTCGTGCTTCGTTGCTTGATTGAGAGCGCGAAGGCGAGGAAGCAGAGACTATACTGTTGCTTTGTGGATTTCCGCAAAGCCTTCGACATGGTCCCTCGAGAGAGACCACTACGGAGGCTCCAGGAGTTACAGCTTCCATCAGACATGCTATGGGCCATCCACGCTTTGTATGCACGAGTCACAGGCAGGGTACGCTGTGCCGGCGGTCTATCAGACAGCCTTGTTAGCACCATTGGTGTGAAACAAGGTTGCCCTCTCTCACCCACTCTCTTCGGTCTCTACATCGACGAGATCACGGAGTATATACAGCGAGCAGGAGGGCGAGGAGGAGACCTCGGAGGTACGCCAGTACATATCCTATTATATGCTGATGACATTGTCCTGCTCTCAGAGTCACAGGAGGGGTTGCAGTCACATTTACAAGCGCTCGATACCTTTTGCATGGAGAGAGGACTCACAGTGAACCTTGGAAAGACCAAGGTCATGATCTTCCATACCTCCAAGACAGTACGCCATCGCGCCTCTTTCACAACAGCTCGAGAACAGATAGAGGTAGTGGACTCCTACGTCTACCTAGGTATCACCTTCTCGGGCAGCACAGGGGTATTCTCCATGGCACAGGCTGCGAGAGATAGATTGACGCGAGGTTATGCGGCACTTCCAGGATTGGAGAGACGCTGCTTTCAGACACATTTTCAGGAGCCCCGGACTAAGGGGTGGCTCTTTGACACTCTAGTGACACCCGCATTGATGTACGACGCAGCAGTATGGGCACCAGGGATCACAGAGGCGATGTGGACGCAGATTGAGAGGCCCTAGATCACCATGATATCACGCTTGCTGCGCAACAAGCCCTCCGTTCCACATGACATTATACGAGCTGAGCTTGGCACACCACCGATGCTAGTGGAGGCCCTCTTCCAGTTGGTGACCTTTATTCTGAGAGTCAGAGAGCTCCCCATTAGCCGACTCACCAGGCTTGCATTTGAGAGCTCTAGACATTTGGAAGAGACAGGGCATGAGAGAGTATGGTATGCACAGACTTACCGATGGTTAGCAGACCATGGCATGGGCATTACGGATCTCCCCCCTTTTCAGTATGACCTCTCTTCCCCCCACATTACCCTCTCTCGTTCGGAGAGGAATAGGATCATCCGTGAGGACCTACTACAGATACACGTCAGGGAGACATGGATAGCACCACGGGGGCCTCTTCCCACAAAGAGGCAACACTACAGAGAGCACTTCCTGACTGTGACAGCGGATGGTTTCATTCAGAGACCACGATACATGGATACATATATGGCACCAGCTGAGAGAGTGGCCATTGGGCAGCTCAGAGTATCATCACACAAGCTCGAGATTGAGATCGGGCGAGCCACACATACCCCCAGGGATGAGCGATTATGCAGGATATGTAGAGAGGAGGTGGAGGACGAGGAGCACTACACATGTAGATGCCAGGCATATGAGGACATCAGAGACCGCTACCCACAGCTCTTCAGGGGGCCTAGAGAGATCAGGGCTTTATTGGGGACAGAGGACCAACGCCCTCTAGGTCGTTTCCTAGTAGAGCTCCAGCACCGTCGCGCATCACTCCTCCAGCAGCAGATGGAGATACACCTGACCCCCCCCCCCCCCCCCCCCTCAGACTTATATTACAGATTTTTTCAGACCCACATACACTCGAGGGCCGAGCTCGATGCGGGGTGTCACATTACACAGAGAAGAGGAGCTCAGACGACAGCGTCGACGACCGAGACCCCTTGTCCGGAGAGCTCGTCCACATCAGAGAGAGATTCAGGCGATTCACGCACGCCATGAAATGGAGATACAGAGACGTCAGCAGCGCACCCCTATCGATTTGGACGCCCAGAGCATTTTGAGGATCGCCATGATGCCTTACCCACGGGCATTATATCCTACACCCACTCCAGTCATTTAGGGGGCTGTGATA
>MU263482.1:0-30000 GCA_020310875.1 Ceratopteris richardii
AAAGAAGACGAGAAGGCAAAATTAATTTCTTAAAACGAGAAACACCTCTAGCTTATTGGTGTTATTTTCAAATATTCAATTGAAGAAATTGAAGAGAGATATAAAAAGGTACAAACAAGACTAATTATCCCTTCGTCTCTTTTATCAAGGGGTTGCTGATTTTCCTTGTTAGAAATAAAAAAACATTTAATTGGTATGTTTCTTTCTTTCACATTAAGGTCTCTTTTTTTGGGGCAGAAAATTTTGTATATTTCCATAGAGAGTATGGAACAACGTGAGAACACTCTAACTGGAGATGGCTTTTCGAGGTGAGATTACAAAAATTCTTTATTTATTTAAGAATGAAAATATGCATAAAGTTAAGAGACTTTAGCCCAAATGACCTTTTTTTTATATATAAAAGAAGTTCGGCCTTAGCCTACTCTTCCGGGCTTGTATTAAATAAAAGAAAAAGAAATGTACAAGTGAAAAGGACTAGTGCCCATGGGATCCAAATGACCTTTTCAATTAGAAATTGTATGGAGCATTATAACAAATCAACCGATGACATTGTCATTAGTTTGAAGTTTATGTCCGAGCAATAAAATGACAAAAACGTTCCAGTACTTGTCGAGAAGGTGCTTATTCATTATAGAAATGTTTATGTTATCATGCTTACAAGGGATCGAACTTTTATAAGCATTATGAATCTGCCAAAATGACCTTTTTTTTATATAAAATAAGTATTAAATAAAAGAAAAATAAACCTACAAGACCTTTTCAATTAGAAATTGTATGGAGCATTAAAAAAAATCAGCCGATGACATTGAGAATAATTTGAAGTTTATTTCCGAGCAATAAAATGACAAAAAGGTCCCAAAAAAAAGAGAGAAGATATAATTCCAGTACTTGTCAAGAAGGTGCTTGTCTGGCTTGAACCAATCTTCTATGCTTAAGGAGAGAGAGAGAGGAGGAGAGGGCGAGAGAGAGAGAGCCATGAGAGAGACAGAGAGAGAGAGAGACGGAGGGAGACACAGAGAGAGAGGAGAGAGACAGAGAAAGAGACAAAGACACAGAGAGAGGCCATGAGAGAGAGGACATGAGAGAGATGGCTTTTCAAGGTGAGACAAAAAGGCTTTATTTGATTTTTTGTTATTAAAATATATCCCATTAAGAAATAAGATATGCATAGAGTCCAGAGGAATTTAGCCCAAATAATACAGATCACTCGATGACATGACAATAGTTTAAAGTCTATTTCATAGCTAAAGGGCTTGTGGCAGAAAAATTATGACAATATGAACGAGATCCTCATGCACAAAAGAAATTTCACTTCCAAATCTTCTAGAAGGTGCTTATTCAAGAACTTGTGCAGAAGGTTCTTTTTCATTATAAAACTTATTGATGTAATATTCAAGAGATTTTCGATAATATTATAATATTCAAGAACTTTTCGAGAAGGTGATTATTCATTATAGAAATTTCTACATCATCATGCTAATAAGGGATCCAATTTTTATAAGCATTAGGGATCTACCCTCACTCACTATGTTTGTCCCTCTTATCCTTCCCCATCTCTAGCTTCAACAATTTTTCTGTGCTTCCTTAGGTCAGATCTAATCTAGAGAGAGAGAGGTAGTTTCGGGACTGCGTCATGAGTCATCATCATTGAGCTTAGTGAGAAAAAGAAATGACTTGAGGAAATAGTGGTCGTTAAAAAGCACCTCACATGCCACAAAATATACCAAAAGACGTGATGTGTAGTGGGAGAGAAACTACATATGATAAGAGATAGTCGATTCTATCTTGAATCGTCACATGTGCATTTTCGCTCCAGTACAGATGGCCATCCACTTCAGTCACAAAGAGAGAATGCACATGTATGTTGCCATACTCGAAAAAATGTTATAATCTAAATTTGATGGACATAACAAAATGTAATATGATAGGCTTTCGTTTGTTTTTAACAATGATAGTGAGTTACATCTAGAGCAAAGTCGCTACCAAGGAGTGTAAATTATTTGAAAGTTGATGGGGGAGTAAACATCAAGGAGACATGCTCTCTAAAGGGGGTGCTCTAAATGAATGTCATGTAAATTAGAGTATTGATGAGTATTTCCACTCTCAAAAATGGAAACATATACCTGATGATGTCAAAAATGCTTTCTGGAATGGATGGATTTCACAGAAGGCATATATGGCTGAAATCCTTGCTTTTTATGATTCACATTATCTTGATTATCTATCTTGGTTGAGAAGAGGTCTATATGGATTGAAGCAAGCTGTAAGAGCTTTAAACCATACGTTGATTACATACCTACAAGATGAAGGATTCCTAGGAACTAGAGAAGATCCCTTTATATTTGTAAAGAGGTCTCATGGAGATTGAATAATCTATCTATATGTTGATGAAATTATCCTAATAAGTAACGATGAGATTATCTCTCTGTATGCGATGATAAAATTATCCTAATAGGATTCCTAATAAGAAAAGAAGATCCCTCTTTATTTGTAAACAGGCCACAAGAAGAGGACACATATCTTACTATATATGTTGATGCAAAAGGTATAAGAAAGGTCAAGCAACAAATGAAAGAAGTTTTCAAAATCATTAACTTCGTGCAACTCACATATTTCCTTGGATTTTTCCTAATTCAAAGAAATCTTGTAACGTTCAAAATGGAGAAAAAAATCCATGCAGCTACACCTATGGAATTGAACCTCTAACCAAGTTCCCATGAATGGTAATTTAATGACATGTATTAATTCATTAAATTATGTTGGAAGCCTCAACCATGCTTCCCTCATTAGCGTAGATATTTACTATACTTTGAGTATTTCAGTAAAACTATGCACACAGCTAGGAAGTCACACATGGAGGCTACAAGGTATCTCAAAGGGAAAGTGAACTAAGGGATATTTTATTCTCGCACTTGTGACTTGAATATAAAACCTTTCTTCCTATCCCTTTCTCTTCATGAGAAGAAGTAAATCTTCTTGAGCTTGATCATCTGTATAGTTGTTGTAGTATGTCCTTCCTTTCTATCCACCTTGGTAGTTGTTATTATATCCATAAATAAATGTGGAATCTTTCTCTTGGGTTTCCATAGCATCTTCTGTTGTACCCTTGTCCCCTTTGGTTCCTTGGGTTCCTAAAAAAATTCTCTATAATGTTTGAAAATATTTAGCATAAGGTGATGGGTTTGGAGATCTCCCCTTTTTTTTCTACATCCTATATCTCTTCATCCTATTACCTTTTTCTTTGTTATACTTGGTTTGAATCTTATATGTATATAGACTATAGGATTGATTATCTTTTTTTTTTCTCTCTTCGTAATCTTGGCATCATATATGAGCAATTCTCCCATAAGTGTGTTAAATTCAAGAGCTTGCATGTTCATGTAAAGGTCCTTAGCTATGGTGAAGGCTCCCATTTTGCATTAGCCTTTATCGCATTGATGAATTGCTTTACTATTTTTTTCTTCATCAATGATTTTTTTAATTCTTACAAGGTGGTCTGCAATGTCCATCTTGGTGACAAAATGCTTGATGAGAAGAATGCTTCTAGAGCATACCCTATTTCTTGAGATGTCTTGCAATTCCTAATGTGAGGGACTAAAAAATCAGATGTAGAGTAGAGAATGTATGACAATTCCAAAGCATCCTTGGAGCATCATGCATCCAAACTTTATTGCTTTTCTTGCATTGGCTGATCCTTTATTTTGAGGATTGGCATCAATAGAAGATTTTTCAACGGAATCACCCTCCCTATGTGAAAGATAAATTTGTCTTGGCATTTATTTTATCACAAAGAAACTTAAATCTGACTCCCTAAGAAGAGTGATAAATCTGACATCCTAAATACGATTGATATGGCTAATGTGTAATTAATTCTTGTTGGAAACCAAAAAAAGAAGAGGAGAGGCAAAATTAATTTCTTAAAACGAGAAACATCTCTAGCTTATTGGTGTTATTTTCAAATATTCAATTGAAGGAAATTGAAGAGAGATATAAAAAGGTACAAACAAGACTAATTATCCCTTCGTCTCTTTTATCAGGGGGTTGCTGATTTTCCTTGTTAGAAAAAAAAAACATTTAATTGGTATGTTTCTTTCTTTCACATTAAGGTCTCTTTTTTTGGGGCAGAAATTTTGTATATTTCCATAGAAAGTATGGAACAACGTGAGAACACTCTAACTGGAGATGGCTTTTCGAGGTGAGATTACAAAAAGTCTTTATTTGTTTAAGAATGAAAATATGCATAAAGTTAAGAGACTTTAGCCCAAATGACCTTTTTTCTATATATAAAAGAAGTTCGGCCTTAGCCTACTCTTCCGGGCTTGTATTAAATAAAAGAAAAAGAAATGTACAAGTGAAAAGGACTAGTGCCCATGGGATCCAAATGACCTTTTCAATTAGAAATTGTATGGAGCATTAAAACAAATCAACCGATGACATTGTCATTAGTTTTGAAGTTTATGTCCGAGCAATAAAATGACAAAAACGTTCCAAGTACTTGTCGAGAAGGTGCTTATTCATTATAGAAATGTTTATGTTATCATGCTTACAAGGGATCCAACTTTTATAAGCATTATGAATCTGCTAAAATGACCTTTTTTTTATATAAAATAAGTTCGGCCTTAGCCTACTCTCCCGGACTTGTATTAAAATAAACCTACAAGACCTTTTCAATTAGAAATTGTATGGATCATTAAAAAAAATCAGCCGAGGACATTGAGAATAATTTGAAGTCTATTTCCGAGCAATAAAATGACAAAAAGGTCCCAAAAAAAAGAGAGAAGATATAATTCAAGTACTTGTGAAGAAGGTGCTTGTCTGGCTTGAACCAATCTTCTGTGCTTGAGAGAGAGAGAGAGGGAGAGGGCGAGAGAGAGAGAGCCCATGAGAGAGAGAGAGAGAGACGGAGGGAGACACAGAGAGAGAGAAGGAGAAAGACAGAGAAAGAGACAGAGAGAGAGAGAGGCCATGAGAGAGAGACAGAGAGAGAGGGAGCCCATGAGTCATGACCTCATGAGCTTAGTGGCAGCGAGAGATGAATTTCAAGAAATAGATGATCGTTGAAACCTACTCGCGTGCCGCAAAATCCGCCTAAAGACGTGATACGCGAGGCCTAAATTTGACAGGTTGTTGTTTGTTTCTAACGATAGTCAGCTGCATCAAAAGAGACGATAGTCAATTGCATCAAAAGCAACGTGCTAACAAAGAGTGTAAATCAAAAGCAGCGACGCTCTCGAAAGTGTATGCTCAAAATGAATACGTACAGTTAGAGTACTGATGAGTATTCCCGCTCTCAAAAATGGGAAGGTATACCTGAGGATATCAAGAATGCTCTCCTCAATGGATTTCACAGATGGCATATATGTACAAACCCTTGGTTTTTGTGATTCACATGATCTTGATTATGTATGTAGGTTGATACGATAACTCTATGGATTGAAGCAAGCCGTAGGAACTTTGAACCATAGCTTGCTTATATACCTACAAGATGAAAGCTTCGTAGTAAGAAAAGAAGATCTCTTTTTATTTGTAAAGAGGTCTCATATAGAGTCAATAATCTATCTATGTGTTGATGAAATTATCCTAACCAATAATCATGAAATTATCTCTGTATACAAGAGGATTTCTAATAAGCAAGGCAGATCCCTCTTTATTTGTAAAGAGGTCACAAGGCGAAGACACGTATCTTAGTGTATATGTTCATGCGGAAAGTATAAGAGAGATCAAGCAACAAATGAAACAAGAATTCAAAATCACTGATTTAGCACAACTCACATGCTTCCTTGGATTCTTAGTAATTTACAAAGAACATGGTATGTATATTACTCAAATAACCACATCAAACTAAGCTTGTAAAGTTCAAAATGGAGATTCAAACCGTGGAGCTACACCGATGGAAGTAAACCTATAACTAAGTTCCCATGAAGGGCAGTTTTTTGGGATGTAATAATTCATCAAATCAGTTTGGAAGCCTCACCTATGCTTCTCTACATATAGTATATATCAAATATATTTTTCTGACTTATGACTTTGATATAAAACACTCGCTCCTCTCCCTTCTCTTCCTTCATAGTCATGTTTGTGAGAAGAAGTGAATCTTCTTGAGCTTGATCATCCATATAGTTGTTGGAGTATGTCCTTTGTGGCCATCTTGGTAGTTGTTATTATATCCATAAAAATTGTCGAATCTTGCTCTTCAGTTTCCACAACCACCTCCACTGTATCCTCTTTCTTTTTGGTTCCTTGGGTTCCCAAAACAATTCTGTGTAATGTGATAAGTTAGAGAACATTCAATACAGGGTGATCGGCTTTGAGCTCTCCATGCCTTCTCTGCTTTGATTCTTTCCATAATGTACACGTAATGAAGCATCATAGACTTATTCTATAGATTGTCTCTATTTCAGAGGATGCCGCACTCTCATAGATCGTCACAAAGGATTTTCTTCATGTGATCTTAAAACTGCTTCTCTTCTTGCATGAGGAGGAACATTTTTATCTCTCTTATTTTTCAACAACCCACGTGTACCTTTGTCATCATGGCCTATGTCATCATGGATATGTGAATAAAACATGTACTTTCTCATGATGTTTCAGGCATAGAAAACTCATATGAACCATAATCTTGGCTTTCTTGAGGATCGAAATGTCTTTTGCACTTATCACTTCATGATGTTTCAGGCATAGAAAACTCATATGAACCATAATCTTGGCTTTCTTGAGGATCGAAATGTCTTCGATTTGTCTCTAGCTCATCATGAACATTATGCATAGCATATTTATGTCATTCTCTATCACATCCATGCCTTTGGATGCATAAAATGAGACATTCCCCTCAAGGATAAAGTCTCTACTCACTAAACATTCTTTTGCAATAGGATTATAACATCTCTATCCCCTTTTTCATTTTTGGGTATCCAACACATATGCAAGTTTTTTACTTAAGCTCATAATGGTCTTTGAATGCACTAGGCACATGTGCACAACAAATGCACCCAGAACATTATAGATAGCTCATATTTAGTTTATGTTTTCATAGTCTCTCATAAGGAGTGAAATCTTGAACCATTCTTGTTGGAAATCTATTTATGACATGTACGTCCATATTCATACCTTATGCCCAAAATGTGTCTAGCATGTTCTTTTCATTGGTTTTGAAACACTATTTCATTGTGGTGTGTAGCTTCAAGAAAATTGCCTTTTGATGCCAGGATTACTAAGATATTGATCAAATTCTTTGGAAATATACTCTCTCCCCAAAAGCTTATCATAAATATTTAATGTAAATGCCTAATTGATTCTCAAATATGTTCGTGACTTATACAAAGAATCCAAAAACTTCACTTGTATGCTTCAAGAAATAATTTCAAGTGTCTCCATTATAGTCATAAATCAATATCAAAAAGTAAAGTGAGCCAACAATTGATTTGGTTCTAAAGCAGTAGCCACATCACTATGAATTGACTCTAGAGGTATTTTTCTATATTTTTTATCTTCTTAGAAACTTGATATACTAATGTTTGTCTCATTAACATGCTTCACATATTCTCTCAAATTTTAAATGAAAAATCTTTTCAAGACCATGCACTAATGATTGCTCTTCATAGTCTTCAATGTTCTCAAATGTATATGAAATTCTCTTCTGCCTCAATTCAAGTATATTATAGTGCACATTGTTCTTGGCATAAAAATTCTTAGAAAGAGGTTTCCCTAGATCAAAAGTGAATAGTCTACCCATTTTCTCATAATCACTAAGAGATTTTCACTTTTTTGCCATACTTCAAGTCATGTATAAATCAACCATGCTTATTAAAGATCAAGTCCATATCTTGATCCACAAGCTTAGCAACTCAAACTAAGCTCTTCTCAATACTAGGCACATGTAAAGCATCACTTAAATGTACTCTGAACACTATTCTTGTCTACTAGTGGTACGCTTCCAACATTGTTAATCAAGTGTAAAGTATCATCATCTGTTTGAACATGTTCTTTATTCTTTAAAATCCATTTACACTAAAACCAATCTTGAATGATGCATATGATTTGTGTCTTTCGAATGTCCCTTAGGGAGAAAATGAGGAATATTAGTCACAAGAAAAAGAAGAAATCATTGCGAATTAGAGACATTTAACATGATTCATATAGGGCCTATCATATGATTAACTCTCTATCCATTAAAGGGTAAATAAAGAGGAGAGAAGATTTACGAAGGGAAGATCCTTTTTTTTTAGAAGAATATTTTAAAAATCTGGGAAAGGCTGGAATTCACAAAGGAACTGTATCAAGAATTCCTCTTCTTAAATATTGAGAGCATCCAATCTATGAGTGACATAGCTTTAGATTATCTATTTAGATATATAATCTCCCCTCTTTGGGTGAACGTTTCTAAAAATATTGATATTAATGGATATTTCATGGTTTCATTTCCTCTTAAGAGGTTGAACAAACAATTTTTCCCTCTATGCCACCTCGTATTTGAGAATATATTGAACAACATGAACGAGAGAATGGTTGGATTGATCAACAGAGGTTTTTTCAAGGAAATCACCCTCCCCAATGTGAAAGATGAATTTGTCTTAAGAACTCTTTAATCATGAAGAAACCTTAAAGAGTGTCTCAATGCATCTTGGGAATATTGACATATTTCTTCTATGGCATTTCTCTCAAAGATGACGTAGAAAATAAATTTAATTAAGACCCTTTTGCCAACCACCACTCTAGCATTAGGAGTCTCCTCTCTCTCATTATGATTGTCCTTCTTCCCCTTCAACATGTTGCACTTGAACCATTCTTCTGCATTTACCCTCATAGTATAGATCATCTCTTGTTTTCTATGCAATTCTTTTAAATTTGGACTCCTTTCTAAGATGATCCAAAGTATATTAATGCTACAACTCCTAAAAGATGACAATATCATCTCTTCAATATCTGATGGTGGTATAGTCTAAAATCTCTTACTATATGCTATAATTTTGAGCATTTTAATCAATCGCATGTCAAAGTATTATAAATCTACCCTTGGGGATTTCTGGAGACCATAGAATACCCTTTTAAACAAGAAAACATAATTACCTTTGATTTTATCTTCAATCCTACTTGGTTGGTTCATTTAGACCACCTCCTCTACCTATCAACTCACAAAAATCATTCTTCACATCACTCTTGTATGTCTTACAATGCTTGCTAGCTCCTATTACAATTATTATTGTACTGGTAGGTATCTTAGTTATACGAAAAAAGGTCTCTTCATAGTCCACTCAATATGATTAAGCAAACCATTTAGCTACAAGCACTACTCTACATCAAGAAACGCTACCATATAAGTGCATTCTTTGACTTCTATGACCACTCAATTTTTAATAAATTTCATGTTCTTATTGCTTGGCACCAATCTCCAAGATTTTTTCTCATCCAAACCTTTAATCTCCTTATGCATAACCTCTTTCCATTTTGTGTGAGTATCTCCTTCTTCAAAGTAGGTGGATAATTGAATAACTTTTATCATATATCCAATGTGGCTAGCCAAGAATGAGTCATATTTATAACCTTCTTAATTGGATATATTTTTAACCTTCTCAATTGGATAACTTACCCTATGAAACCTTTTTACTTCAATAATCCACATATTTGAATATTTCTATGTTTTTAGCCCCTTCTTTACTACATAACCTTGAGGCGAAATTTCCTAGTGTATTGTAGTGCTTTGGGGTCTAAACATGCTTAGGAGTAATGTTATAATGTTTACCTCTATAATACGTTTCTTTACCCCATTTTTTTTTTTTATCCAGAAGTAGCCCTAAACAACTAGATAGCTTTATAGAATTCCTATTTATAAGGACACTACTTTTTCTCCAAATCTTTCTCCTTCATTGTGTTGTTTGTGTGCATTCCTAGTCGCAAAACTCCAATATATTTCTCTCTAGTTCTTCAGGAATGAGACATGAACAATTTCCATCATCAATTAAGGCTTTCATAAACTTTTTATAATAGAAAGTATCAGATTCACTTATGAGAAGAAATGTTACCATAAATGTTTGTAGGATGAGCGGACCTTTTCTCATAATTTTAATGTATTTTAAAATTTCAGGTTCCTATGCAATTGTATTTTCCATTACTAATTAAGGATAATTCAAAATTTAGAGTTTATTTTATTATTTTGACAATCTTCCAAAATATGAATAGATTTCGTACAATAAGGCCCTTCCTAGTTATTTATTGAACGTGGTTTACCTTGTTTGGTAAAGTCATGTAGATTGAATTAATGTATTCTCATAGTTTCAATTCAAGACCCTTCTCTTCTCATGGAAAAGCTTAGGTGGTGTATTTATTCATTGGCTTGACCTCCCCATCTTTATAAAATTAATTTCTAAGGCCATGTAATGTTGCAATTCACTACACTAAAATGCATACATAGAGCTAAGATGGCTACCCTCCTATATCTTCCAAAAATCTTTTTTAGTACTCATGGATGTTTATATCTTGAAATATGAAAGTGATCTAATAAAAGAGTCCCATCTAATCATGAAGCAATATAATTGGGTTTTTTTCAAGATTATATCAAATGAAACCTTAGGTTTCTAATACATGTCCTTGAAGCTCAAGGAGTAGCAACCTCTAAGTAGGGGTTGTCTATTTTTAGTTCTTGTTTTGACCTATGTCATTGTTCTAGTCTTATATATTATAACTGTTAGACTTCTTATTTTGTATCTTGTTAATGTCCATGATGGGAGATTCTATAATCTCAATATTATTTTTGATACTTACGGTGAAATAGTGAGTTATCTTCATCATTTTGAAGCATTTGTATCCATACCTATAGTTCTACATTGTGAAATGCTTTCTCTGTATTATGTACTTATCATTATTGAGTTCAAGTACTCTATTAATGCCCTTGTTTCGTTGTATTTCCATACGTGGGTCATCCATTGACCTATTGTTTTTTGTATTGTGTGTCTTTCAAATATTCTCAAAAGGCTAGCATTTTTCTATATTAGAATTGTTGATATATTTAGGTTATGATGTGTGTGAACACTCTAGGACCGCCGGGGCACTTTTTTCCCTCTTTAGGAGGTTTTTTTCCCCCGGCTTGTATATACGCCTATTGCCCTAATGGGCTACTTATCTTTGTACATTCTCTAGTAATACATTCAGTCTTGTGTGTTGTGCTCCAAGCTTCTTCTTCTTCCTTGTGATGTTCGCGTGCTTCCGTAGACGTCTATCTCCAACAATTGGTATCAGAGCAGGTCGTCGCTTCTTCTAGGGCGCCGTCGACACTCCTCCGTTTGTAGTCTCAGATTCGCACGAAATTTGGTGAGCATACTCAGGGTGTTTTCTGAGCTCGTTTCGCCTCCGAACGCACTATCGCAGCGCTTGTGTAGGCTATTTCGTCCTTTTGTGCCAAAGGTAATATACCAGTTTTTGTTCGCCAGTTTAAGCGTCTCGAAGTCTGCTACAGGTCTAGCAG
This sequence comes from Ceratopteris richardii, assembly GCA_020310875.1. NCBI lineage: Eukaryota > Viridiplantae > Streptophyta > Polypodiopsida > Polypodiales > Pteridaceae > Ceratopteris > Ceratopteris richardii. The sequence goes on from MU263482.1 coordinate 11,459, forward strand.
AACTCGTCTGGGCAGTTCTGTTCAACTTTTGAGATACAGTCAATTTTCTGCATCAAGGTATTTTAGTCACTGGCCATGGCTGAAAGCAGTGATGTATTTTGTATGTTGGCTGTTGAGGATAAGTTGGATGGTACCAACTACCCATTATGGGCTTATATGATGCCACATGTACTGGTTGCAAAAGGATTGTGGAACATTGTGCAGGGTGTTGAAAGACGTCCTGTTACACCTGTAACGACAGGTACTGCAAATACAGGTGTTGGATCTGATGAAGATGGTGTCGAAGATGATATTCCGCAGATTCCTGTTCGTGCTGTTGTTTCTGTTGCACCTACTGCAGAGCAGATTTGTTGGGATGGCAGAGATGCCCAGGCACATGCATTGATAGCCTTGTCTGTCAAACGTGCCATTATTCCTCACATTCGCTCTTGCAGAACAGCAAAGGATGCTTGGGATACACTTACCACTTTGTACCAGGCTAGGAATGAGGCTCGTGTTGCTTACCTCCGAAAACAGTTGGAGAGTGAGCACATGAATGAAGGTGATTCTATGGACAGTTTTCTTACAAAGACCAAAGACCTGAAGGAACAATTGATTTCTGCTGATGAGATTATACCAGATAGCTCACTTGTGCAGACCGTTCTGAATGGTCTTCCTGATTCATATCAGAGTTTTGCCTCTACTCTTCGGTTGATGATGAAAGGCAATCCGAATGCCTTGTCATTTGAGGAATTAGTCTCTGTTCTGTTGCAAGAAGATCAGTCCAGGCAGAACAGGTCCATTATGCGTGTTGCAGATCAAGCTTTCCTGGCTAGTCAGAAGGGCAAAGGAAAATGGAGCTCTTCTACTAGTAAGCAGAAATCTGCAAATGCTGCACAATCAAAGAACCAGGATAAAGATGAAAAGAAATCAGAAAAGCAAAAATTGTTCTGCAAGTACTGTAAAGGAAATTATCATATTATAAAGAATTGTCCAAAACTGGCTGCTAAAGAGGCAAAGAAGAAAGAGGTTGGAATGGTTGTTGCAGAGGCCTCTACACCAAAAACAGAGTCTGCAAATCTTGTGCAGCAAGAAGAATGGGCGTTTACTACTGTCTACAGTTTTGACCCATCTTCACATGATCAGTGCATGTCTGCAGTAGACTCAGATGTTTGGTACTTTGACAGTGGGGCGACCAAACATATTACCTCGTAGCGCAGTTTCTTCTCTTCACTCGAGCCTGCCCCTACAGGGAATACTGTCACATGCGCCAATAACTCCTCTTATCCTGTTATGGGAGTTGGTAAGATCATTCTGACTACTGCTGATGGTAGTTCTTTCACTTTGTCAGATGCTTTATTTGTGCCAGGGATCAAAAAGAACGTGTTATCAGTTTCTGCATTAGCCAAGATTGGCTTGGTTGTGAAATTTGTTGATGACAGGTGTACAGTTCATGATCCCTCAAATGGCGATGTGATTATTGCTTCTGGCATTTTATGTCGTGGGTTGTATAAGCTCATAGACTATGAAAGATCTGTGAATGATTCGGCATGTGCAGTTCATGATTCTCAGGCTATGTCAGATGCAAAGCTTTGGCATGCACGCTTTGGTCATCTGAATTTTGCTAGTTTGTTATGCCTGCAGAAATCTGAAATGGTGTCCTCTTTGCCCAAACTTGAGGCACTTGGAAAACATGTTTGTGAAGGCTGTATTTTGGGCAAAATGCAGCGTTCTTCCTTTCCAAAAGATGGTACAGTTCGGGCTACGCAGAAATTGCAGCTTGTACATAGTGATGTCTGTGGTCCTATGCAGACACCCTCTTTTGGAAATTACCTTTACTTCGTGACTTTCATTGATGATTTTTCCAGGCATGCATGGGTATATCCACTCAAAGCAAAGTCCGAAGTGTTCATGTGCTTCAAACAGTTTTTGGTTTTGGCTGAAAATCTGTCAGCATGTAAAATGGGCACCCTCCATTCTGATTGAGGGGGGGAATATATGTCTTTAGATTTTAATGCATTTCTGGCTGAACGTGGGATAAAACACCAGTGTATAGTGCCGTATACACCTCAACAGAATGGAGTTGCTGAACAAAAGAACAGGTCACTCATGGAGATGGCGAGGTGCATGGTCAAAAGTCAGGCTTTACAACATAGTTTCTGGCTTGAGGCTGTCATGTGTGCAGCATATGTACTGAACAGGTGTCCCACTAAAGCGTTGTAGTCTATCACTCCATATGAGGCTTGGCATGACCGCAAGCCATCTGTTGCTCATCTGCGTGTTTTTGGTTGTTTTGCATATGCATTAGTGCCTGAACAACATCGTAGAAAATTGGATGATAAGGCAGTAAAATGTATTTTTGTTGGGTACAGTTCTGAAAGTAAAGGCTATCGTCTGTATCATCCACACACTAAACGCATTCTGGTTAGCCGTGATGTTGTCTTTGTGGAAGATGCTATTCAGCCATTGCTTTCATGTACTAAGGAGACATCTGTTAGCTCCAAAGACATCTATGATACTTTGATGCCTCTTTTTACAGGTGGACAGGCTAGTGCTGGTCCTAATGAGGCAACTTCTCAGCCTTTGCAGGTTTCATATGATGATGCAGATCATTCCATTTCTAATGTAGATTTACATGATGCACTTGTTGATGAGAGAGCTGATATTGAGCAGGCAAAAACTATGCCAAAATGGCTGGTGCAGACTTTGCGTGACAGCAAATTAGATGCACCTTTGTCATATCGTACTCGTTCAGGCTCTCATAGTGCCTCCTTTGCATCAGATTGCTATGCTATGGCTGCATCTAGTCTCTGTGATGAGAATGAGCCTGTTTCTTTTGATGAAGCACAAAATTCAGAAAATTGGATGGCTGCTATGCAATCTGAATATGATGCTATAATGAAGAATGGTACATGGTCTTTATGTGACTTGCCTCCTGGCAAGAAGGCCATTGGAACTAAGTGGGTATACAAGCTGAAGCGTAAACCTGATGGTACAATTGACAGGTATAAGGACATGTATTTATGTATATGCATGTGTATATCTATTATGTGTGTATATGCGTATATGTACATAGAGTCCTAAAACCCTAGTCCAAAAACATGTATATGTGTGTATCTGTATGTATGCATATATATATATATATATATATATATATATATATATATATATATATATATATATATATATATATATATATATATATATATATATATATATATATATATATATATATATATATATATATATATATATATATATATATATATATATATATATATATATATGTGTGTGTGTGTGTGTGTGTGTGTGTGTGTGTGTGTGTGTATATGTGTGTGTGTGTGTGTGTATGCATATGTGTTAGAATGTTAAAAAACCTAAAATCTTAATCCTAAAGACCTAGACCTAAAAAATATATGTATATGTGTGTGTATGTGTATATTTGTGTATGCATATGTGTGTATGTATATGTGTGTGTATGGATATGCATGTGTGTATGCATATGCATGTATGTATGTATATGTGTGTGTACATGTGTGTGTACATGTGTGTATGTATATGTGTGTATGCATGCATGCATATGCATGAATATGCATGTGTGTATGTAATATGTATGTGAGTGTGTGTATATATGTGTGTGTTGATGTGTGTATGTATATATGTGCATATGTGTGAGAAATTGTGTGTGTGTATGTATATGTGTCTCTCTTATTTGTGTATGGATATGAGTGTATGTGTATGCATGTTTATATATATTTGTTTACATGTGTAATATGTGCATACATATGTGTATGTATGTGTGTGTACATATGTATGTCTATGTATGTATTCATATGTATGTGTATCCATATGTGTGTATGCATGCATATACATGATCATGGGTGTGTATGTATCTCTATCTCTATCTCTCTCTATGTCTCTTTCTCTCTCTCTCTTTTTCTCTCTCTCTTTTATCTCTCTATTTCATCTCTCTTTATCTATGTCTCTCTATCTCTACTCCTATTGAAGAACAAAACAATGATATCTCTATCTTTCTCTCTCTTTCAGTTTCTTTCTCTATCCCTTCTCTCTCTCTATCTCTTTCTATCTTTCTTTCTCTCTCTCAATCTCTCTCTATCTCTCTCTTTGTCTCTCTCTCTTTCATCTCTCTCTCATCTCTCTCTAGATCTCTCTATCTCTCTCTCTCATCTCTCTCTACCTCCATTTGTAATAAAAAACAAAATAATCACATAAATTGATGTTATGCTTTGGATCGCTATTGTCAAACCCCAATCAACATCGTCCCCCCTTAAATTCCAAAGAACAAATGCCAAGAAGCTCTTGAAAAACCAAAGAAAAGAGAAATTAGAAAAGAGAAAACCTAGATAAAGAGAAAGGGTGAAAGAGTACGCGCATCACTTACCAAGGCACAAGATCTAGAGAGAGATTAGTGTGTGTGTGTGTGTGCATAATAATATCTCAACACTAGTAGTATGCAGTTCAGCATGGTAGTAAATGTTGATTTTTTGCTCTCGAGACTAGTTATGTTAAGACACATTATGGGTATAGGCATTGATATAGGTGTTGGTATGAGCATTAGTATTTCTAGGAATTTACTGACGCTTCTATGGTCACTTATACCGACACCTATACGGGTGCATATTCTGACACCTATACTAGCTTATATATTTTTCTGACGCATTTACCGGCCCAAACATTGTAATGATTTTATCGACCATCAAGTGATTGTCGATATTACTAACATGGTCTATCGAGGCATTTCCAATGGCATAGAGATGCGCAGGAATGGCCATGGATACGGCCTCAAATGTTGTAGTGCAAGAGCTTTAATGTGGGACTGAGACCAATCATTTTTTGGATCTTTTTCTGTTGGCTCTATAGAACATAGAATATATGTGCAATGTATGCATGCATATACATGCAAGTTGATGATCACAATATATGCACACATGCAAACTCAACACTAGTAGTATGCAATTCAAAACAATAGCAAAAATTGACTTTTTTCTCTCGTGTTTGGTTATGTTAAGACACATCATTGGTATAGATGTTGATATAGGTGCTGGTATGAGCATCAATATTTCCAAGAATTTATTAATGCTTCTACCGATGCTTATACTCACACATGTACTAGCTCAGATATTTTCTCGATGCATATACTGGCAAAAAGATTGTAACGGTTATATCGACCATCAAGTCAGTGTCTGTATCACTAACATGGTCGGTCGAGGCATTTCCAAGGGTCATAGAGATGCTGAGGCATGACCATCAATATGGATAGCATCAGTATGCCCCTCAAGAGCTTGAACGTGAGACTAAGACCAGTCACTTTTTAGATATTTTTGAAGCTGGCTCTACAGACCATATAATACAGCTTTGGAAGGTATATAATGCTCAAGATATGACCTTTCCTTTACTGACATTCAGATTATCCTATGATCTGATTCAATTGCTATGCTTAATGTTCGTTTCTAGATACTTGGGGATAAGCCACTTGTAATAACAATAATTATATTTAGATGAATCTATTTCCATAGAGAAATAGATGCAAAGCGAGTGTGAACGTGCCTACTTTCAAGGAATTTGTTCTTCTGTGTGTAAGTAAGTAGAACTTGAGACTAGTTCTACTAAGTACTTAAAAAACTGCAAAAACCTAAAGAAAATCCTGTATTGTATGCTTGGTCATGTTTTTAAAAATAATCTTGTCATTTTTCTATTCAAAAAAAAAAAGACAAAGTAAAGCTTTGTTTTATCGGTTAAGTGCATATGTGAAAGCTATATAAGGGAATGAGATAAGTGACATTATGCCAACGACAATGAGTTAAGGCTTGACATTATTTCTACGATAAGTGTTACGTTAACATCATCATTAAGATTTGAGCTGTGGAAAAACTTCTTGTGTGCTCTAGGAATAGTCTTTGATATATAAAATAATAGCATTTGGGACAATGAATTCAAAGCTCTCTCTCTATCACAATGAGCCAACGCCGACCTGTCAAAGTTAAAACAATATGATGAAAGAACTCTTCTGCGCGAGCCATTTCATAGCGCTATATAATGGCGCCATGCAACCCCCAGCTGGGATATGTTAGTTCGCGAGTAACGCACGAGTCATGGCAATCTCGGTATAGAACAGCTTAGGTTATTCACTGTTCAGCAGTACCCTCAACATGGTACTCATTCTTACGTAGTCGCGTACACTTGAACTTCACCTGTGTTAATTTTTTCATTCTGTGAGGAAAGCTTTCGGGTTTCTACCTCTGCATTGGTTGTATCATACTCTCAGCACAGCTTTTGGTTCTCTACGTGTTCTGCTTAGACGTAGTATGCTTGTCTTTTCTATCAGGATGTGCACGTGGAGGATTTATTCTCTGCTTTGTTTTTTTGTTCTTGTTCTTGGTTTCTACGAGGTTCTCTGCTCTAGTGCTGCGTATGAATATAATCATTTCCACGGCTCTGATAAATCACATGAAATGCTTGATTGCGACAAAGCTTTCGCTGGCAAGGGCAGGCCCTCGTACGGAGGTACGGCTCATACAGGGCTTGTTCACCCCTATAGCCCCTGTCTGCTCAAAGGAGGAGCACCGCGTGAACACAGGAGTATGCGTGAGCTTGCCGCAGAGATTCTCCGGAAAGATAAGGAGAGGGTACAGAGGATTCTTTCGTGAAATCGCCTGGCTCACGATGTTGAAAGGTCGCTAGCTACTAGCAGTTCAACTTCAGCGCGCACAAATGCGAGCTACGAATCGTCTGAGTATATTGCGAAGGTAGGCATAGGGACACCCGCCAGTTACTTCCTCCTCCTTATGGACACAGGTACCAGCTTGACATGGACACAATGCTTTCCATGTGAGAATGCGACCGCATGCTTCCCTCAGCCTACCCCTCTTTTTGATCCATCGACTTCGTCTTCGTACTCAGCGATCCCGTGCGGCAGCCAAGAATTTTGTGCCGATTGCTCGCCCGATAGTTTTTGCATGTTTAGCGAAACGTATGGAGATGGTTCCACCGCGGTAGGCGACTACGCGAACGAGACATTGACCATAGGAGACGCAGCTATTCAGAATTTCATGATCGGATGCGCTCATGCAGGTCATGGAATCTTCGACAACGTAGACGGGATTATAGGACTGGGATGGGACATCGAGGGCATGCCGAGCCAATCTGCAGCATTCTTTCAGGGAGCCTTCGCATACTGTTTACCAGCCATCTTAGTTCGACAACATCAGCAGGTTTTATTGAGTTTGGTATAGACGACAATTCTAATGCGACTGCAGACTTCTTTTATACACCCATGATCAAGAACATAAATCATCCGAGTTACTACGACGTCTGGCTTAGAGGTATCCGTGTCGATGGGGCTCCCTTGCCTCTCGCATCCATTTCACCGACTCGACCAACACTTACTGACATCGGAGGTACCATCATTGATTCTGGTACGGCGCTGACACATTTGCCTGAGGTTGATTACAATACACTGCGTGATGCATTTGTCACTGCTAGCTCGAACATCACAAGCGCATCTCCGCCACCAGATTCCGGTTACGACACCTGCTTCCAGGTCAACGACGACTCAGTCATCCCCTTTGTCGAGATACAATTTGAGGGATTTTCTTTCACATTAACTCATGATAACACTCTTAAGTATTTCGACCAAGTAGTGTGTCTCGCATTTGTCGCAGAACCAACCGGGAACCTCACCATTATCGGGAATTTTCAATTGAATGGCTATCTGTTCATGTTCGACACCATCGGAGAGAGGTTGGGGATTCATTCTTCAGGCAAACTCTGCTAGCCAAAGCAATGTACATCTTTTGTGACGGAAACAACCAGAGAGACGTTGTAACTATATTCGAATAAATGTACAGAATAATGTGCTACCTATTTGTAAAGTATTTGCGAAGCACTGTGTGCCGCTCCATGTAAAGAAATAATAGGCGCCAGGGAAATTTCTCTTTTCTTGGTCGTTTCATCAGCTGGGGCTGGGATCATGGATAGGAATAGTGTCTGGTTAACACTGCTATGACATTTTTAACTGCTCCTAATTGTAGTTGTACAATGAGCGGAGCATAAAACCATCTTGGGATGTTTTTAAGTTAATGTCCCTGAGTATTACGATCATGTAGTTAAGTATTTCTATGGTGATGAATGATGCTAGACTCTCCTTATCGAGAGTTTCGCAATGATGCCTTTGCTATAGAAACCCAAACTCATGCGTAGCACACACACAATGAAGTAAGGAAGTCAAGGAATGTAGCTATGGACATTGCAAATAAACTCAAAAATTATGGACACTTAGTGAGCCAAAAATAGAAAACGGTCATCTAGATCAACATACAGAGGTACATCAATTATGGAGACTTGTTGTGTGTGAAATGCTATAAGTTCTACGATTTTCTCATTTCCTACATGCAATATCTCTTTGAGTACAAAAAAAGACTCAATTATCAAATGATTTGATCTTCGATGACATCATTTTGGAAAACACTTCCTTTAAGATCGCAAATGTAGTGTTTTATACATTAAATATTTAATGAGGGTATCAACATTCCTACTATTGTTCCTGTTTCATTATGGAGTCTCAACGTTTTCTTTAACCATCTTGTGATATTTTTTATTTAATGTCCTTTAGTATTAGGACTATGTAGTGAAGTATTTCTTTGGTGATGCATGATGGTAGACTCTCTTTCTCCAGAGCTTCGTAATGATACCCTTGCTATAGAAAGCTAAATTCATGGGTAGCACAAAGTACTCCACATAGTGGGTGCAGAATACACAGAAAGCACATTGTACAAATACCACTAACATAGATTTCATAGGTCATACAAATGTAGTCGAACTTACAATCTGTGTCTAACTAGGAAACTATAAGTTCTAGTAAAGAACATATACAAAAGTTTATGATGGCCATTTGGCCTTTCACATGGACACTAACGATGTCGGAGAGAAGGGCTCGATTGATGGATCAAGTCAAGGGTCGGTGTTACAAGTGATGACGCATGTGTGATGCTTCTGGCAAAACTCAAGTGACGCATAGAAACTCATAGATGGTTAGTATTTAAATTAGAAAATCTTATCAAACTTATTGTATGTTCAAGAGCTTGTGGGCAAAACTTATGTCATTTAGCAGAGTTAGTGGGGGACCTAGTGTTATGCCATTGGAATCAGATATTCAGAAGTCCGATAATCGATATTTTCTTTATCTATAGGAGTGTTAGGAGATATACATGTGTTTTGTTCTAGGGGAAACAAATAGGTAGAAAGAAAAATATAGATTGTGTTCTCGTTGATAGGAATATTACTAGATTGATGTGAAATTTCTCTAGAAAATGAATTTACATCCATTAATGAATGCTCGAAATGAATCTAATTGAGTACTGAACATAAAGTCCTATACAAATTACATGGTCAACAAGAATCTAACACAAGAATTACAAGTTTTTAATGAAGCAAATCTATTTTAATGGAAAAGATGGATGAAAACTCTAACGTCTGCAGCCCAAACCATAGCAAACACACTTTCCGTATATTTCAAACTTTCTTCGTGATATCTCGTAACCCTTATAATGTTCTGCAAAACAAGCATTAGAAATAAAAAATAATTACATTTATAAATAATAAAAAACTCACATTTGTCTACTACTACATTCTAAAAATTGTCACATGTACACACATGATTTCTATTATCTTTACATAATGGCAAACTTTGATTTTTTTGCACATATCATATTGGGCTGCAGATATCATATTCATAAACACATAAACACAAAATCAACTGCACAGTCATAAATAGATTTTAAGTTAATTTTCCTTCTCTCTCTCTGTCTCTCTATCTATCTATCTCTCTCTCTCTCTCTCTCTCTCTCTCTCTCTCGCTCACACAATAAAGTAGGGAAGTCAAGAAATGTAGCTGTGGACAAAGTGGTCGATAAAATTGAAAATGGCCAATTTTCAACTCCGACCACATATTTTCAACTACTATAGAAATCCCTAGCATATGATTAAGCAAGGAGCTTGAAACGCTCACAATAAGTGGTTGCATATAGAAGACGTGGTGAACGCCTATACACTATGTGTGCGACATCTCTCTCTCTCTATACAGTCGGGAGGAGGGGAAGCCTCTCTCTCTCTCTCTCTCTCTCTCTCTCTCTCTCTCTCTCTCTCTCTCTCTCTCTCTCTCTCTCTCTCTCTCTCTCTCTCTCTCTCTCTCTCTCTCTCTCTCTCTCTCTCTCTCTCTCTCTCTCTCTCTCTCTCTCTCTCTCTCTCTCTCTCTCTCTCTCTCTCTCTCTCTCGTGTTCAACAAAAGAAGCTTTAGTCTTTTTTTTGCATGAAAGAGAAAACATAACTTGGCACTATCGATTTTATGCCCAAGGTCAACCCAATCCTCTTAACAAAATTTTGTACATGTACTCTCTTCTAGATTGTTTTTAGCAATGACTTTGTATAACCATATAGGAGAACAGAAACGAGAACACTAGTTTACATAAAACAAGGACACTTAATGGAAATGTGAATATTGAATCTGTAGTATGCTTCCATAATCGAGTAGAACATAATCCACATTCTAACATTCAAATAGCTCTTTCCAATTATAGCATAAATGATATGCACAACCTATTGATCAATGAAGTATGGTCGTTGTCCATGTAGAAGTACATAGTATTTGATGTATTGTATATGGCTTTCACTACTAAGAGAATGCATAAGAACATAGAGAAAGCAATAAAGCTACAAAAGGGGCAGTATGAAAGCAATGAAGATAATGCAGTAGTGGGAAAAATACTAGAGAAGAATGGCATAAATCAGATGGCACAAGCTTAAAATATGCACTGTCGACTGTTATGAAACATCCTCTTTGTGGCAGACATGATCATGTCAAAAAACGTTGGAGGATTGTGGCAAGTACAGGCGTACAAATCGGTATTGGTAATAGATCCTCAACATCAAGGATAAAGTGATGAAATCTCCCAAGTAAACCACAACAAATAGCACCATGTTGTGGTCACCACCCAAGCTTATGCCTTCACATATAGTACCTTGCATCTATTGCTCTTAATGCAACTCATGTAATCTAGCTGTGTCTCTCTCTCTCTCTGCCTTCTTCTTTTCTGCACTTTCTGTGCCACCCCCCCTCTCTTTCTACAAATTCCCTTCGATCTCCTCTATGAAGTTCTATGCAACCTGCATCTCTCTCTCTCTTGACCGTACCTGCAAAACAAGCATTAGAGAACTAATACAAAATATTAACAAATCTATAAATACATACAGGTATGCACACATGCGCACAGAAATTTCTCTTACTTAACTATTACACATCTTCTACACATAGACATGCAAGAAAAGACTCAATGATCAAATGATATGATCCTTCAGGACATCTTCGTTTTGCAAACACCTAACAAGGGACACTTTTATGTCCTTTAGGATCGCAAATGTAGTGTTTTATGCATTAAATAGTTAGTGAATGTATTCACATTTTTTTTTAACCATCTTGTGATATTTTTAATTTTAATATCCCTCGGTATTAAGATCATGTAGACATTCATAGAAGTTATAATGATATATATTTACTAATATCTATTTGCAAAAAGGTGGATGTTTTATCTATTTGAATCCACTCTTGACTCATATTAGCCTTTCAAATGACTGTTTTAATGAGGCTTTCATAAAATGGAAACGCGGACTCATTCTAATGCCATTTTCATGGGCCCATGAATCTTGTACTTTAAGATGTTATCCTCTTGAAAACTCTCAAAAGTTTCCTTTCTTTCGATATTTCTCTTCTTCTCTATGCCTAGTTTGAGCATCTCCAATTATAAGTGTCTTTATATCCCTTAGGACTCATCTTCTCTTTTTTTTTTTGTTTCCTATTCTATGCATCTCTTTAAATCTTTTAAGCTCGGTTGCTATCCCTTACTAGTCTTCAATTTGTATGAGTATCTTTGAATACTAATATTTCTCTCAATGTCTACGTTTGGAAATATTAATGTATGTTACTTACATATATTGATTTTTTAAAATCATAGTATGTTTGCTTTTAACTATAGTATCAAAGAGAAATATATCTACACTAATACCAATTGTTGGAATTGGAGGTCTGTGAAAGCATGCTAACAACACAAGGAAGAAGAAGAAGTTTGGATCACACCACATAGTACTCAATGTATTACGGGGTAAATGTACAAAGATAAGTGACCCCTTAGGGTTATAGCAGTATATACAAGCCATGGGAAAAAAACCTCCTAAAGAGGGAGAAAAGTGCCCCGACAGTTCTAGTGTCCTCACACATATCACGACTAAACTATATCAACAATGTCTTTAGAACATGTTTTATCTATTAGAAAGCATGTTTTTAAAGAAACCTTTACCAGTTTATTTAAAAGGAAGAGGTTTCCGCTATGCAAGATTTTCTAGATCAAGATCAATCTATGAATGATGCCTTGAACTTGGATGAATCTTAGGAACAGGGCTTTCATAATGATTAAGTAAGTGTTAATAAAAATTTTCAGGATCTATTCAACCTAACAATGAAAATCATGAAAACAATCCTAAAACTCACTTCAAAATCAAATTGTGGTCTAGACTTCCATCAGCGATGTGTGTTAAAATGGGAAATGATAACAAAGCTATAAATTTGGGCTCTAAAATCAATGTAATTTTAAGAGAAGTCTATGATAAGTTTTGATGGCCCATAGATAAAGATTGTGGATGGCATATGAGAACTCTAGATAATGGTTTAGGTAGGTACCTTATATGGAGCTTGTGCTAGTGCTCCCATATCCATAGGAGGAATCACTGAAGAATTTCCATTCCTTATTCAAGTTGATTGCTCCTATGAAGTTCTTTTGGGTCAGCCCTTTGTTTGTGAGACTCGTATGGAGACTAAAGCCATGGAAGATGGGTCTAAGTATGCAATAATTAACTATGTCATCTAACAACAATGAAAATAATGAAAACAATGATGAAATTCACTTTAAAAGAAAATTTGGTTCTAGAGTTCGAGTAGAGATGTGTGTTAAAATAGGAAACGACAACAATGCTATAAATATGGGCTCTATAATCAATGTAATTTCAAGGGAACTCTTTTATAAGTTTGGATGGCCATAAATAAAGATTCTAATTCTCGAGAGCTTCACAATGACGCCCTTGTTGTAGAAACCCAAACTCATGCGCAACACAAAGTACTCTGCATAGGGGTGCTGAATACATATAAAACACATAGTACAAAGACCAGTAACATAGATTTGTTATGTCATACAAGTGTAGTCAAACGTACAATTTGTGGCTAACTAGGCCACTGTATGTTTTACTAAAGAACACATAAAAAAGTGTCCAATAGCCATTTGGCCTTTCACATGGACACTAACGCTATCGGAGTGAAGGGCTCGATTGATGGATCAAGTCAAACTACTAGTGTTCCAAGTGAGGATGCATGTGCAGTGCTTTTGGTGAAACTCACATGATGCATAGGAACTCATAAATGGTTAGTATTTCAATTAGCAATCCTTATTAAACTTATTGTATGTTCAGGAGCTTATGGGTAACAATTATGTAATTAAAATTATTTAGTGGGGGGGCTAGTATTGTGCAATTGGAATGAGATATTTAGAAATCCAAGAATCTCTAGTTTCTTTATCCAGAGGAATGTTATGGGATAGATGTGTGTTTTGTTCTGTGCGAAACAAATAGGTAGAAAGAAAAATATAGATTGTGTTCTGGTTGATAGAATTATTATTAGGTGATGTGAAATTTCTCTAGAAAATGACTTTGCATCCATTAATGAATGCTAGAAATTAATCTAAACAAGTAGTGAATGTAAAGCTCTATACAAATTATATGATCAACAAGAAGCTATCACAAGAATTCCAAGGTTTTAATGACCTAAATCAATCCGAATGGAGAAGATGGATAAAACTCTAATGTCTTCACCAAGCCATAGCAAACACTCGTGTTCTTTCCATCTTTTTGTAGATTCCATGCTTTATTCGTAATGTTTTATAAGTCTTGTAATGTTTTGCAAAACAAGCATTAGAAAAAAAACTATAAGTACATTCATGAATAATAAAAAACTCACATTTATCTATTACTAGGTTCCTAAATTATACTCTAATTCACAATAATAAAACTACTAATTTCAATCAATGATTTTTGAAGTTCTTTCAATGTTACACAATAGTCAATGTCATTCAAATCATTATGAATATACTAATTCAAGCATGTATTTATACACAAAACAGCACAGAGGCACAAATATTCATGATCACACATTGACTACTGCACACATAATTGCACAATATAAACTCACATACTCATAAAGTTATGCCTGCATGTTCACACATACACAAACATACACAAAAAGTAAACACTTATATGTTTAATCAAATTAACTCACACAAACATAATATTGTGCATGAAAACACATACATTCATATATGAACACACATAGAGCAATATACATGCCCATATCTATGCATACACACTTGCAAAAATGCACATGTACAAAACACACAATCACATGTAGTCACATATACAAGCCCACCCTCATGCTTCTAATGCCCATATGAATGAATTATATTACCTTCACATAATGGAAAACTTTAATTTTGTTGCACATATCATAGTCGGTTGCACATATCATAATTTAAACACATAAAGACAAAATGAAGTGCACAATCATAAATATATTTTAAGTTAATTCTCTCTCTCTCTCTCTCTATCTCCACCCATTCTCTCTCTCCTTTTCACACACACACACACAATCAAGAGTGAAAGTCAATGAATGTAGCTACCGACAAATAAACTAAAAAATGGACAAATTTTCAACTACGATCACATATTTTCAAGTACTATAGAAAGCCCCAACAAATGATTAAGCAAGAAGCTTGAAACTCTTATAGTAGAGGGCTGCATATAGAAGAAGTTGTGAAGGCATGTACACTACATATGCAAGATCTCTCTCTCTTCTCTCTCTCTCTATCCGCAATGTGTAGCAATTAGGAGGAGGGGAAGGCTCTTTCTGTATGTTTCTCTCTCTCTCTCTCTCTCTCTCTCTCTCTCTCTCTCTCTCTCTCTCTCTCTCTCTCTCTCTCTCTCTCTCTCTCTCTCTCTCTCTCTCTCTCTCTCTCTCTCTCTCTCTCTCTCTCTCTCTCTCTCTCTCTCTCTCTCTCTCTCTCTCTCTCTCTCTCTCTCTCTATCTTCAATGACTAGCTGTTAGGAGGAGGGGAGATTAGAAATAGAAACGTATTAGGCTTAGGAAACATGTTATAATATGGCGCATTTACACAAATAGAACACAACACTACCACATATGAGGGGCATACCATGCCTTATAATCACACAAATACATGGGTGCATTTTTGCTATTGTATTGGTATAAGTGTTGATATGCATGCCGATACAATAGTGTCAATATAATCATTAGTATACGTGTTAGTGTAAGCATCCATACCCGCCCTAGTAGCATCATTATTAGGCTCGGTATATGTGTCGGTAGATTTTCATTACTATAGGTGTTCATATGTATATGCAAACCAATGGTATAATTGATGGTATGCATGTTGGTATCAAAATCATCAGTATACATGATTGGAAAACAAAACATGATTTGATAAAGTAAAACACATGAAGATAAAAGGGATAAGCAGAATGAACCATGAACAAATCAGATACTCCATAAATGAACAATGTACAAAAGAGATATATATTCCATAAATGAATAATGCACAAAAGTGTGGCAAACCACTACCATATATGAGCCAAATAGGAAATTATGGTGCACCATTGCCATAATGACTCAGATACAATTATGTGGCACACCACTTCTATAGACATGCCTAGAGGGATCAAACCATCTATATCTGTAGTCTTGCAATAAATCGCATTCATGAAATGAGTCAAGTTGGTATGATAGTTATAAACAACAAAAAAAAAATTACAAAAACTAGGTTTATAAGCTCACCTCATCATAGACACTCCCATTAAATGATGAAACTATGTCCATCAAAGTCCTCCAAGAGCACAACTAGTCCATGAGGATATCCGTAAGCCTCATTTGCTCGTGTAAGAGGATGCCCCAGTACCAACTCTTGCAACAAATATGCAACATGTTAGATGAACATACATGATGTGTGTAACACAAGCAAA
The DNA here is from genome assembly GCA_020310875.1 of Ceratopteris richardii. Lineage (NCBI taxonomy): Eukaryota > Viridiplantae > Streptophyta > Polypodiopsida > Polypodiales > Pteridaceae > Ceratopteris > Ceratopteris richardii. Next base: position 27,581 of record MU263482.1, read on the forward strand.
TATCAAAATGTTACTTAAAAACTCATGATGTATAGTGTTCTATCCGCTCCTACCCAAATGTGATGCTCCAACCGTATTGACATGTGGTTGGTGCATCGTGTTGCTAATGATATTGGTCAAGAGTGTACTAGTCATCATGAATCATATCCCACTCGTCAATTTCTAGCCATATAGGCTTTGATAAGCCTACCTTATAAGTTTCATGAGTCTCTAATCATAGATGGGACATCATCTCATGCACCCTGTGCAGAATCCACTCTGAGGTGACCACAAGATCCCCATGCGGTGGCTGGTGCTCGTGATGGATGGACTCTATTTTGTAATTTTTTCCATCCTTGTTCTTTTCACTCCATTTCACCATGACAAAGTGTCCAAACTATATGGTGCACATTTATCATGCACTAATGCATGGACTTTCCTATTGCATACATCACTGGAACTCCATCACATATACGGTACAACTTGGAGTTTTCATGATCATGAGCACCCCAAGGTGTATGTAGCATACCATGTGGCGTACTACATCTGAGGTATTGACTCTAAGAGTAGAAGTGGGAGATGCAACGGCTATTGCACTGCCTCCACAACATGCACCTCCTCTAGAGCCGCCTATAGATCCATCTTTGGAACTCGCTCCTCCAAAGCATGATGTTGATTGACAAGAGAGAGAACACAGGCCAGCACATGTATTGCACTATGATGTCAAATGCATATGTTGACTATTGGAGCCACTAGGGGATGATTGAGAGGGCCATCATGGTGGAGTCATAAAGCCAAGAGTACCACTTGTGAGAGTATTCCCGACAAAGGGAGTACCTTTGGCCAGTTTGTTTTGTCAAAGGAAGTACCTACAGAGAGAGTAGTCCTGCCAAAGGGAGTGGTCCCAATGGGAGTGCTATCCATGGGAATGAGGCCGAGAGGAGTGCAATCATGAGTGATCTAGTACTATGATGCTCTATCCATATGAGAAAGAGATGCTTGATATATATAAACTCCATAAACTGCTTCTCTGTCCTAGAGTGCAAAGTTAGTAGTGGACTATTTCATATCGTTCTTTGCAATAGACAACTTAAATAATTAGAATAAGATAATAATCATAAACATAGCAAAATAAATAAACACAAATTAGTATGTAAATGTGCTTGCTTCATAAATAATCTATTCTAGCATCTTCTTTGAGACGTGATGTGTAGAGGATATCTTATCTTTACATTTGCAACTTCTAGATCTCTTGGTATGGTGGCCCCTTCTTGATCATCATCCTCGTATAACATATCGTCTGTTACTTCATTGTGTACCTCATCTTCTTCAAATACCTCTTCAAATGCACCTTAGATTCCACTACGGATTGAGTTTTTTCTATGTCTATGACTGCACAAATTTGTTTGCTACATGGAGAGACTTGTAAATCAAACAACCACTCTAGCTTTTTCAAATTTAGCATAAAACCAACCTACTTAGAGTGTTTGAGAAGTACAAATTCTCTTTCATCTATCCATAGCTTTGTGGAGTTTACTTGAAGCAAACCACTCATATCTAGGCTCACTATTGCATTTAGTCTAGAGATGACTTTTTTGAACCATTTGACATCAAACATATAGTACTCAAATCTTCCTGTAGGATAGTTTCAAGATATATGGGATCACTTCACAATACTCAAGCTCGTCTTATTGAGCATTCTCATCTCTTGCAATTGCTCTACTTTTCTCACAAACGTTCACCGTCATGCCGCTATCAAAAATTGATAAATTTTCATCGATTAATGCCATCCAAAAGTGTCATCCATGAGACCATAGTGCACCCTATTTAGAGTACTCCCAATCACATTCCTTTGCAAGTTCCTACTCCTTTTCAAAGATAACCTCACCCACTACCTTTGCTTGTGAAACGGCTGTATCTAGCCATCTGCTCATTGAAAAGGATGGAAGAGGTCAAAGATTTTTTGGAAGAGGCAAAAAGCAAGTCGAATGATTCTTTTGAAATGAGCTCTTTTCTTTGTGTTTGTCTCTTGGCAAGCTCATACCTCTACAACCAATTCTGCATATGCTCATTTTTAACGATGCTAAAAATAATCGACTTCTTTCTGAAAGCTACATCCATTTTTCTTTTCATCCCTTTAGTTTGAGGCTCATCAACCACAAGGTGAAACTCTTCATGATCACTCCATGAGCGAAGTATTTCTTGGTCCAACATGTGTAAAGTCCAACATGTGTAAAAATTTTGTAATGAATAGAAGAGAATCTTGTACGAGCCACCCCTCTTCAATGGTGCCCTCCAGGCATTATCTTTGATGAACAAACCCTTTTAATGTTTTCATGAAGCACTCTAAGAAGAACATCCATCGATGATGGATAGTTCTTGCTACTGAAACTTCATCAACCACATGAACTAGTAAATGAAGTTGAATTCTGAGAATACTT